>JAQFYE010003381.1:0-15472 GCA_034694305.1 Protaphorura glebata
ACGATCCAACGGTACGAATTCGTACGAAAATGGTACGACATCGTACGACAAATGGTACGAAATTGGTACGACAAGTTTAACATACGATCCAACAGTAACAGTAGTGAATTAGAATCAGACTTTACCCCAGGAATCAATCCATTGTCGATTCCAAAGATGCCAAGCGCAGTGAGGCGCCAATTCCACTTAACGATATTTTTCAGACCCTTCCTCGTGCTAGAAATCTTGAACAGCAGAATACATAGATAATACAATTTACACTATTGGTACAAAAAATACCGGAATCAAAAACTCACTCTGAGATTGTGATGATTGTTGTAATTTACTTCAATTTTCAGAAATGCAATCCATAGCCCACGCTTAATTTGCTCCAACTATATAGAATGCATGAAAAAATTTAAATATTTACTTACAATTACAACCAACCCTAACAATGAAAATCGACGATGCCAAGAATGCCAATCGCTAACCGGTATATGGCTTGGTATTCTCACCAAATATTCTCACCTTTGTTTTCATCCAGTTCCCCAAGCAAATTGGAAACAGAATGTGCACAAAACAGCCGAAACATTGTCCTGCCATGTACGGATTACTAATTTCCAGGTTGTGGAGAAAATAAGCGGAATAAATCAAACCAAGACAACTCGAAACCAGCATGACTAATGAATAACCCCCCACCACGAAATTAAATTCCCCAAACATTTGTTTAAACTTTTCGGATTCAGAAATAATATCATCAAGATTCTTCGTACTGATATTCCAGCTGGCAAACCCGGATTGCACATCGTGACAGAAATATTCAAATTCTCGGACAAGTTTCAATCCCAGTAATACCATTAAACTTAACACATAAAACCAGGAGAGTATTGAATGAAATTCCATAATTGCGGACAGAATTTTAAAGAGTTTGAATTTAAACCATACATATTCAACACCGGTTTCATCTGTCCAATTCACGCACCAATATTGCACAGTTGTAATCATTCTGATGGTGGCAAGCACGAGTAAGATTACAATTATTATCGGGATACATTTACTTCGGCCATGATTAATACAACTAGGCCCCGACCGTTTCTTGCATTCCTCACAAAATTTAACAATATTTACGGTGGTCCTACAATAGAATATTGCAAAGGTTCTTAGAATAAAATTGTCGGAGACATACAAGATTGCGATTCCACAGTTCATAAACGATTCTCTTAATTGTTTTCCTTGGGTTGAACACATGGCCTAGGTAAGATCCATTGTTAGGAAAGTATCGAAGAGCATGACACAAATTGCCATGATTATCACAGGGTTACCCCAAAAATTGAAGTAAAAGTTCTTAGAAGTCGGAAACGGAGATTTTGATGGAAATACACCGGTGAACCATCCAAGCATCAGGACAGATCTCAAATAAATGTCTTCAAGTACTGAATTTGCTTGGTTATTACGACTAGTACAACCTGTGTATGGTTCAATCTTTTCTGGAATTCCTACTGTTGCTATCATTTTCAAAATACTTTTGCAATGACTTAAAAAATGCAAACGAACATACATGCAAGGTATTTCGCTACATGAAAAACAAAACTGACCAAATAAGTTGTATCGCAGTAAGAACCTGAATTGTGCAATTATGCCTGAGTGACAATTATCAATTAATCATATATGTGTGTACTTAGCAATCTAGATATTAGAAAATAAGTCCAAACCATATAAAAATTAGGTGCACAATTCGACGTGAGGGTGCAAATTGACCAATCAATTAGGTAACGAATTAAAGCGAAATTAACTAATGAAATAATAAAATGTGTCCGTATTTGACGACTTCTTCAAGTTTGATTTATTTTGACAAATTATATTTCTAATGGAAGGTTCGAATTATGTCTTTAATCGGATTAAAAACATCCGAATATCTTCGTTACTTTTATTAATTTTAACACATTCCCAATGTTCTTTTTGAGTCTAATGTGCAGGATGCATTACCTTCCCCCCCCCCCCCCAACACCATCGGCAGCCCAACCGGGCAGAATCGAACATAAGCTGAGATATGCATTTTGTAGGAAATATTGTAAAGGATCCAGGGATCGAATACGGCATGAGAAATCCTCCAAGAGTAGGTCTTTCTTTGCAAAAACATGCCCAAAATAATTTTTTTTAAATCCGTCGACGGCTTCTTTTTGGCTATAAATTGGTGCAATTCTTAAGTTGGACTGGTTTGGAGAAAGTCGATTTTTCACTGGCAGCGCATTTGGAGAAGAAAATCTAATATTTTTGTCTCCAATCATGTTATGAAACTAACGACAAGTTCGATACTTGAACGCTTAATTGCTGTTGTGTAATAGCCGGTATCTCGCTCATTTTCAACTGAAACAGGAATATTATGTACGTCATCATTGTCCCTGCAATCTAAGAAAAATAGATTATTGATCGTCTTTAGTTTTTATTTCCAAAATGGAGTTAAATAATAATTCCTACTTACAGCCGGTAAGAGTGAGTTGTCCACAACAAAAAAGTCAACTGCTGTCATACTCCATTTCCAATTAGACAAGGAATTCAATACTTTCTTCACCTTGTACATAAATAAAGACAAAATATCACTCGTCAAGTTAGAAATTAAAGACTTCTTTTATATAATATTAGCGAATAAGAGAGAGAAAAACCTAGAAACTGTAATATCATGACACCTGAATATTGACTGCGGCAGGGCCAGATTCGTTGATTTCGTTCTTGACGAGGTTATCCGAAAGTTTCTGTTTGCATCGATCCACCTGTGTAAAATATGACTAATATGATTAATTTCATTCAATGATTGAAAATTGAAATGGAGAATGCCGGAGACAGCGTAGATTTTAACGCACAATTTCTAAATTTTCAAAGGAGGGACCTCAGGATTTTTTAATGAAATTTTCGAAGATATGCCAATAAAGTACCAAATTTCTGCACGAAAGTATTTTCGGTCCCCAATCAGAGGATTCCAATCTATTGAAAAAAAGTGGGTGTCGGGTCAAGGTCCTCGTATACAGGTCGTGCCTATCGGTTGTAGAAGAGTAATTACAGCATGTAAAAATTGGGACTCACCGTCAACCTGATGTGATTCCCCAAAATAGGCAAAATGATCAAAAACAAAAATGAAATGGATAATGTAACAGTGTTCATGATTTTTCGCGTTTGGGACGGGGCCTGAGCGATATTGTTTGCAAAGAAAATGACCAAAAAGCTATTTTGAAATAGCAAGACGAGAGTGTACCATCCAGTCATTCGGTTAAAATCTTGAAATGTTTGCATCATAGTCATGAATTTCTGGTGAAATTCTTCCAACTGAAAATTCGTGGGTTTAAACTCGTAGACTCTGTTGCTGGTAGTAATTTTTTTCTGTGACGCTTGTCCCGGTAAGACGTTATTTCTAAGAGCCATGTTCATGATTTTTCCATGCAATCCCAACTCGCCCTGGAAAGTCCAACCAAGTTTGGGATTCTTCAGGTAAATGTCTTCAAACTCGGAACATGCGTTTTCGAACGAGTCCAATATTCGTAATCCGATGAGTACAGTGATATTGATGGCAAATGAGGCCGACATTGTAGTATTAAAATCAACAACGATGGTAAGAACCGGTACCAGCCAATCTTGATGAAAATATAGAACGCTATTTGAAGTCGGTGATGGAGACGCAGACGTGCTGAATACGATGTAGATCCAAAATCCGAATTTTTGCATCACAACAAATATCTGAAGCAATATGGTAACTACCAAAATTCCTGGTAACTCCTTCCTCGTAAATTTTGAGACTTCTAACAACTGAAATATTTTCTGACATATATGAAATGAAATTAATCGAAGAGCGATGTCTGAGAAGTAATAAACAGTCAGTACTCCGTGTCCCATTATCAATGCTGAAAGCTGATTTCCACCTCCGACGGCTTCATTATACCCCGTCCAATAATAATTTAAAGCTGTGTGCAGTGTCAAAAATATTGGGATCCAGACGTAAATGTTGATGAAATGAAATCCACTTGGTTTACCAAAGTTAGGAGATCCCTGGAAAGGACTTTTAGATAGAAAACACCCGCAGATCCACCCCATAAATATGGTGAACGATAAAAATTTCTCCGATAAAAGCCGTGATGAGGTCAAATATCCAGACATTTCGGTTTTAATTAGTCGAACTTGTTTTCAAGAAAATAAGTACAAATTTCCTATTGTTACAAGTGGTGGAGAAATATGGTATTGGTTAAGTCGTTAAAAGTGATGTTCGCTTCAAAATCTCGAAATACCAAAAGAGAATATGCGACGATGATAGCAGCGAACTTATACCTTTCTGGTTTTCGGTTTTCTCATTTTCCTTCTCGAGCTCCACACGTAATGAGATAATGCCCGCTGCTACAAGGGTTAAAATTATAGTTCACAACATTTGGCGACTTTTTAGGGTGTGCCTGGACCATTTGTAACGATAAGTTAACCATTCAGAAACTTGAGAAAAGTATTATGTACCACCACATTAAAATAATAACAGGACCGGCGATCAAAATAAAATACAATCACATTAAATTATGCGGCGAGGTCGCACAATACTAGGACAAAAGAAAAGTGGAGGTCAAAAGTCAAGTTTACATTCAATATAAAATGTATGTACTCCATTTAATAGAGTTTGTAGAGTTTGTAGACTGGAAAACTATAATGGAAGGATGAATAAGAATATCGACTGAATGTCTACCAGAAAGTATCCTTCAGCACACCAGATTAACACTAATTTGGAATTAATTTAAGAATTTACATGTAATAACGAGTATACGCCCAAAGTTTTGTCGACGCTTTCATTTTTCGATTTGTGTAATAATAACGTTAAAATTATCTATAGTTTCATGTTCTGCTTGGGTGGTTAGAAGCTACACGCCAAATTATGAAATTGCTGATCATTGTGATCGGATCTAAAAGAGACAATCTTCGTTGATTAACATTGATTACGTTTGCTCATTGAAGGAAAGTGTTACCATAAAACATGTAAAGGATCTTTCAAAATTTTGCACTGACCCTGAAGTAAAGTCAAATAAAATATTGGTGTTTTTTTTTACTTTAGAGTGCTACACCCTGCATTCAGACGTACGGAGTACGCGAGTTGATTGTCTTATTAGGGATATACTGAGGACGTTTTTGTATGACTAAGGCCAATCCTTTTTTAAATGATAACAATTCAAGTTTTCTCTGAAGAATTCAAAAACTGTGTTTGATACGAATATATTGGTGATGCAATAGGTTTTCCAAAAACTAAATATTTGTTTAAAGCTAAAGGCCTGAGTGGAAGGAAGCCTATGACCAGCATGCAAATAATTCCAAAAATCCAATTCACAATCCTATTCAGTTGACGAAGTGCACAATCTCTAGGTAAACCAGCGTCTCGGAAGTATATAGAATACATTAAAATCGAGAATCCGTTCAATTTTTCTGAAAGATTGCAGTTTTGTCATTTCCGAAAACTATGGAAATCCGAATTTGACTTTTAATTCAAGATCAAACAAACTACAGAAATCTATGACACAGGGGAACCTCGACCTCTCTCATTCATCTTTGTTCTCTTCTAGAGTCAACAAGTATTCTAAAATGTGCTCTCGCATTCAAGAACTTTCTACACAAAAATCGATGGGATCGAAATGGCCAGTAGTTTTATTGGTCATTGTCACCCTTTTCTTCGCAAACCCCGGGCTTGCAGAAAGCCAAGTAAGAGGGGAATTCTTCAACGCTTCGAACGAAGTTTGTCATCGTTTTGGCAAACGGCAGCAAGATAACCTTGTCCTTGTTCGAGTTAATCCCGGCGGCGGACAACAACACCCAGTGCTCCATGCTTACTTTCAATTTGGACACCCGAACCGAGATCTACAAGAACAAGGACGTCATCTTGGTGAGCTTCGTCACCCAGGTACAAAGGCGAATACTGATTCTGTAGGTGACACTAGTGTGTTTTTAAAACAAATATAATTTTATGCCCGCGTTGAGGGTGATCTTGTCTTTAACGTTGAATATTCATCGCTATGATCGCCTGTAGTGAAGAATTCAGTATAGAGAATTACCGGAAATCCACTCCTTATAAACACAATTACCTCAATTTCAAAAATTGATTATTTATTTTAGACGGATATTCAACTGAAACTACACTTGACCCCGGTAATTCTTCATTCACCAAAAGCAGTTCCGGAGAGTCAATTTGGAATTTTTACAATTCATTCGTTACCACTTTACTTGTCGGTCTCATCTTCGTCTTAATCTTCGGTTCACACTCCCTCCATGAAACTAGCAAGGTCGTCCGTCTTCTAAAGGAAAAGGTTGTCGGATTAAACTGTAACTTATGGAAGGTATGAATTCAACATTCATTTAATTAATTTGTCTAATTTTTGAGTTTGATGTTTTCATAATTCGGAGAGTTTTAATATTCATACGCCCAGTTTTACTTTCGGCTGTTCTATCAACAGTTCTGACACGTAGTAATTAATAAAACCAGTTAGAAGAGTTAGAATTCACACTCGTAAATCTGTCTCTATTATGACATCTAAAAATAAATTGAACTGATATTGTTTTGTCTTTAGATAACATTTGCATATCATTGCCTGCTGGATGATTTTCACAAAAGTCAGAAGATGAACGATGAGGCTGAGGTCAAAATCCGAAACCTGGAGCAAGAGTTACTCCTGAAGACACAAGCTGTTTCTGAGGTTGAGGGTCTACTGAATGATTCGATGGTGATGGTGAGTTAGTCAACATTCGAATATACTCTAAAAATGGAATATTAAAATGGATTCAGCCTAATTTTAATTATGTAATTGTGCAAACTTTGCGATTCTCCTTATTAGGCGACCGATGAAGCTGAGGAAATGAAGCGGCGCACGGTAAGCGTCGAAATCAAATACAGGCAAGCCATGGACGCCCTGAAAAACTCCAAATACAGGTCTAAAAAGCTGATCAAACAATTGGACTCTATGGCCAATTCCAATTTGAATCTCCACAAGAAGCTCGTAGGGTTAGAGCAGGATGTGGGCCGGTACAAGGATTTGTATCTGGTTGAGCGGAATAGACACATGACCTTCGGAGATTTTTCCAACAAATCTTTGGGAGATAATAAGCAACTCCAACAGCAACCGTTGGTCTCCAATTCTGCTCCTCCAAAGCAAGATCAAGTTCCCAGCGATGTTAGCCCAAAGAAATGTTTCGACCGCAAGGACTTGATGGTGATTGAGAAAGATGCCGGAGTCGAGCATCTAAGTCTGAGTCGTAAGTTGTATGAAATTGCCTGAAACCTGTGAAACTGATTTCAATAATCATGTCAAATGGTTTTTAAAGGTCTGGATTCATTGGAACGTCCCGAGTCATCATCGATTCACTTGTCACCCGAGATCTCCGACGACAGTGCAAGTCTTCCACTTCCGAAGAAGAAAAAGAGGAATTTCTTCAAGAGGACTTGGGCCAAGGTGTTCAGTGGAAAGTCCGGTAAGTCGTCGTCGAAGAAAGTCAGCGTTGAGATGAAGTGGTCTTCTCGCTCCCAAATCAAGGAGTGTGAGGGCCCTAGACCACCTTAAATTTTCCGCGACTGGGTTTTGTTTGTTTCCCTTCTTCCCATCCTTCCACTTAAAAAACAAACACAAGGGGTGCGTCGAAGGGATCAGTTCACGTCTGGCAGCCCCGTTTAAACCGGAAGCCCTTCAAATGCTCATCTTCGATTAGCACGAAACACCGTATGCTAAAATACCCCGAAGGAACAATTTCTTCAATACTTCTGCAAGGGAGAAGATATAATCCAGCGTAATTTCGCCGAATTCATCATAATCCGCACGCAGCAACCATATAAGCTCCAATTTCTTTGGCAAGAGAAACAAAAGTTAAGAATTCAGCATCAGTCTGTCGAATTCATGATATCCTAGGAGGGACTCCACTCGACACATTGTTTGAATTAAGACGTGCACTTAATTGACCTTCCGCTGACAACTGCTGGAAATGGATTATAATGGACAGAAGCTTTTACTAGAAATTGTATTGTTACAAATCTAATCGGTTAAAGTCTAAATAAACAATTCTTGCAAAACTACTAGTTGTTTGTCTCTGTCGATCATTATTTGAATTTGTACTTGCTGGAATGTTAATGGAATTTGTCTCAGGTGTCAATTTTGAGAATGCTGTAACTTTTAAAATTGATTTCTATTTGAACTACGTTGAAACAATCTTTGTAGGTAAAACTGAAGATTGATAGTAGCCTGGCATTTTATAGCAGTGTAGTAGATTTTAGACCGATGGAGATACTGGATAAACAGAATCATTCACATTATATTCAACAATTCTGACTCAGGCATAAACGGATTTAAACTCATTTTGAAATAATGTTCTCAAAGTTTTGTGGGTCAGAACTTGAGAACTCTTTCTGAAAATCCTTGCAAAAATGTTCAAATTCCTTAGAAAGCCTCAGTCCAACTAATACCAGAAATCCAATCACAAAGAACAAAGCAAATATTTGAAAGTATTCATTAACTCCAAACAACGCTGAGAGAAACAACTGATTAATTTTAGACGTTTCAATGTATATTTTTATGTCATCCATTCCATTGACGAACCAGAGAGTGGATGAAATTAATCGAATGTTCAGAATTAAAATTAGAAGTAAGAATACGACAGGAAGCAGAATCGTACTTTCTCTATTTCGTATTGTTTCTGATTCCTTGTTAACCTCCTCGCAAAATTTGATCAGGGATACACTTTTCTTGCAATAAATTATGGCAAGAAATCTGAGGGTTAAATGAGAAACATAATATAAAGTTGCCAGTCCACAATTTAAAATTAAGTCACTGAAAGGGCGGCCAGTGTAACAGTCAGTCGGACTGTACCACACCGAAGCAAAGATCTCCGAGAGCGGGACACAAATAGTTACGATTGCTACCGGGTTACACAAAAATTTGAAGTAAAAATTATTGGATTCCGGAAATGGTGATTTGGCTGGAAATGTACCACCGATCCACCCAAATACCAGCACAGTACGTAAAGATATATTTTCAAGAGATAATTTTGATTCGGTAGGACTACTTGCGCAATTAGGAAACTTAGGTTTAGTTGGAATATTCTGAATTTCCGCTGCCTCTATCATTTCAGAAACACTTTTCATTATTACAATTTTTGTTTACGGGAACTGTGCGATATTATTTGAAAGGTCCGAAGCCAACAAATATAAATCGAAAACTGACTTTGTCAATCTTAACAATGAAAACCTGAATGTACTCATCAGAGTATCAAGTCAATTTGTTATAGTAGCAGTAAGACATTTTAAGTCGAAGTTGAAAAGGTTACACCTGGCCTCAAGATCCAATTACTTCGGAAGGTAAACATAGAGCTAGGGCGAGGGAGTTGAATATTCAATGAAAGCATTTAACTGTCGTGGGTATTGATATTAGAACTAGAGAAATTGAACCGAATTAGTTGGAAATTCATGCAGCTGTAGCCCAATCAAATTATCTATTTTAACGTCACATTAACTAATTGTGCAAATTGGTAACCAAACTGTCTTGACAATAAAGTTAGCACGGAGGATACACCGAGGTCTTTGGCTAGAGACCAAAGACCACTATATATATATGAATGCTCCTTGAAAGTTAGCTTGGTGATCACGAATCAAGTCGTCGGATTTTAATTATGTCGGTTGTAATTTTGTAGAATCCTCATATTTGAAAACTAAAGCTGTTGGAATGAATATAAGGTTGAGGAAGAATATTCGCTGGATGTAATATCAAGACGGTATCGTACAGTACATCTCACTTCGAGATCACTTCCACTTAAATAAAGTTCCAATTACCATTTTCCAATTCAGAACAAATATATTCCGATGAGTTTTTTGCCGCTTTTGATTATACATTTAAATATTATTAAAATAATAATATTTTAATAGTTTTCTTCAGTTGAAGGTAACATTTTTATACATAAAAAAACGTCATGTCTCCGAATCTGTGCTTTACAGAAGCAGATCTACGACTAGATTTCCCAAGAACCAGACATTTGTTTAAGGTTGAATAGCCTGAAGGTAAGCTTACAACAAACGTGCAAATAATGCCAAACCAGAATCCTATTTAGTTGAAGTACACAATCTCCAGGTAATTCAGTAGGTCGAGAATTGAATACATCGAAATCGACAATCCTTTCAATTTTTCTTTGAGTCAGAAAGAATATTCTAGTAGATGCTTTACGGATTACAGGCTGGGGTGCGGTGAGTCGCAAATACAAATAAAGTATGAATAAACATGTCAACGGTTCAATAAACGGTTCCTTTTGTGTGGAAAAAGAGTCTAGATGAAAAGCTTACAATTCTGAGATGTTGTCGGAACACTGCATTTGGGTGTCCCACAAGGTACGGTACTGAAATAGTAAAAAATGGAAGTCTAAATTTCAGAGAGCACTGCTCGAATTTTCATAAACTTAATGTCAACTTCTAAATTGCTTCCTGACTAATAAAAAATGAAAGTGGTTAACATTTAAGTTCATTATTTTGCTGCTAATGCTGTTGTTCCCACAGAAAAAAATGACAAGTGTACAATTATTTTCAAAATGTATCTCTAGGTAGTGTATAAATTTTTTTCTTAACTGAATTCTTAAATATCACCAGTGCTCCAAAAATGTCATAAAAGTCGGTAGGATCCTTTTCTGTTTTGTTTTCTGACCTGGTTTCCTTCTGCTAGTATTTCTGATTAAACTAAAAAAAGAGATAACCGCATAATTTTACAATCAAGAAAACATAGCCAATCACTAGGGACATCGGGTGTGGTTGCTTTTCCTGAAAAGCTCTTTATTTGCCAGCATGAAGCCGTTGAATATTAATTACAAATGTGTTGTAATTCTGAACGAATGAAATGATTCCTGGTTCTCACATTAACACAACGAGAGATAAGAAAGTATAATGCTTGAATTAGCAAATTTTCTTTCCCTCCAGAGCACCTTGCGTGGGTCATTGTGAACTGGTAATTCAAGAGTTGCGATTTTGCCAACGGACATTACCGTTTTATCTGTCACCAGAATATCCCGGTGACAGACAAGATTTGATATCGCATATTTTTATTCGGGATAATATTTGTTTGGTTTGACATATAATGAACTTCGGACTAATGACGATCACCCTTTCCACTATGATTAAGCATTCTAGGTTTGTTTTCAGATTTCAAGCCAGAATTTCCAGATTGGCCGGCATATATATTATGAAATATGAGTTCGTATCGTAACCTTCAGAAAACGTTTTCGGTATTTCTGTATTACATTGAATTGTACTGTCTGCATGGATTAATATTCCTTTACATGTCGTACGAGCCATTTTATTCTGCCCCCAAATCAAACTTCCGACTCCGGATACATCATAACTAGAGTTTCAGAATTTATTAATTAAGAATTATTTGTTAATTTGGAGTGGCATGATGTCGAACTCCCCCAAAGTTAACTCTCTTGGCAAGATGTCAATGTTGTTGTCGAAATAATAATTCAAAATTCACAGCAAAAGTAGGTTTTTTACAAACGAAGTTTTCGACAATTGAATTATTTGTTTGAAATGGAATTGTTAAAAACCGAAAGCAAATATTTCAATTATACATTTGAAATAAATAAATATTTTATCAATCACCTCAGAGAAAAATCATGAAACTTCAACTTTTGACATTTGTATATTTAACCAAGCTGTGAATCTATTAGTCTAAAGCGTTAGTTTTTAATTTGACATGACATATTTTCTTGTGGAAGTAGGCATTTACTGCTTCCGTTCAATTTCCATCCAAAATTTAGGAGTAGAAAACTATTCGTACTATTTGCGTTATGTTGGGATATGTAGAAAATATTTAACGGGAGTATAATCAATCAATCACATGGACAAGAAAAAGTTGTTTTTCATTTACTAAAACTAAATTAAGATAAAATATGACAATGAACAAACCACTGGTTGGGAGAGTAAAGATTGTCTATTTTTTGAAAATTTATCTTACGTTACAAAGTTACAACCACTGGAAGATTGAGCACATGATTCAGAATTAGGAAGTCGTATGCAATCATATGCATACAAAAAGTGAATAGTTTTTCTGACTCATTTTGTTCTTAACAGCTTTACAACAGATTAGCACTTCGGCAGTTCCGCAATATGAAGTACAATAATATTACGTTACTAATGCACTTTTTATCACCTACAATGTTTGTCATACGCGCATAATTTCTTCTATGTATGATCTGGATGATAGATTAATGGCAAGGTATACACAAATAGGTTAAAGTCAAAACGTAGAAATTTTTCGTGGATTTCAATCAAATAATCATTTTCTTGCACAAAAATCAAAGTTGGAAGTTATGTCTCATGTATCGAGATGCAGTAATAATCTCTTACGAAATATTTGGTTGTGAAATAAGTACTAAAATTGAAATTACAAATACGGTCTTGGGTAAACCTGACAACATTTATTGCTCACCCAATGTGTACGGATTTTTAATATTCCAGGCTTTAATCCAACAGTTGGAAGTTAATTCTTAAGTTAATTGCTTGTCTCCACGAACTCATAATGACTTCATAACCGTACTCGTCTGGGTCCAGCGAGAAATTCCCTTCAGAGGTTTTTGTCAAATAGAATTCTTCCGTAGTACTACAAGTACTTTCCTTCGAAATCTAACACATTATCTACGAAAAGTAGGCCATGATGTGTATTAGGCCATGCCTTACCGACGAAAATGAATTATTGGATGGATTTTATTATTTCTGTTTGCGGAAATACTACGTACAAAGAAGGATTATGAGATCGGTGCCAATGTGCCTTTTTAGGATTCTTCAGAATGAACAACAATATGAAAAAATTAAAATATCACCAGAATATGGATTTTTGAGAGCAGTTCAAAATTTCTGGTGGAATCCTGCGGAGATAGAAATAGGTTAGCGGAATGGGCATGTCCGCTTTCACATGATTCAGTAGTATGACGTAAAATATATTTCTCCCATCAAATGTAACCCAGATTTCAGAGCCAACATAATGGATTCATTGAATTCATTTCGACACTTCTAGTACTATTGACCTTACAGCTAAGGATAGAAAGATTGGGGGAACTTCTGGATGTCATCATTCAACAGCAAAACTCTTTGAAATGGGCCTGTTGGCTTTCTGTGAAAAGTTATAGAACAAAATTATTAAGAAGAGCCAAATGAGATTGTGACATGTTTACGAGGTTCGCCTTCAAAGTATTTCAATATTGCTGTGCAGAACCGCATTCATGAACAAATAGAATATAGCACTCATAAGCATAGCGAAAAACTTGGGCGTTTGGATTCACATTTCTTAAGGCAAACATATTAGGCTGAATATTTATATTTTGTTCTAATTTTCATCTTAGAATGGCTAAACACAAATAGTACTCATTCCTTCCCTTACAGTTATAATTTTCTGGTCAATATTGTAGGTTACGATGAGGGCATAAATAAGAGCTGACTTTATTTTTTGTTGTTCGAAGCATATTTTTTCACTCACCGGGATTCATTATAAATTCACTTGTATACAGACGTCCAATTGTGTCTGGAATATAAGGCAATCAATGACCATACCTTACATGTGAAAGTAAATGTGACAATTGAAACAAAGAACGCTTCCAGCGAACTTTAATTATTGTTGTTGGTTGTAAAATCATAAAACTCAAATTAAACCTACCAAGTTATGCAGGATAACTAGCCGTCTCCTCTTGACAAGGTTGAAGTTAGGAATACAATCCCTAGGCCAGATGAAAAGCTACCGACTTTATACGGAAAATTCTGAGTTAATGCTTGATAATCCAGCGAATATAAGATACTGTGATTTATTTTTAAAATTAATAGCAAAGTTCCGAAATACGACTAATTATATCAACTTGATATCTACGGAATTTATAAAATTATGAGAGTGATATTTTATTCAGTACCGGCAGGAATTCCGTAATACTTACTCTTTAGAAAATTAATTCCGGTTTAGAGTTTTTAAATGACTTGCAAATGAGAACTTTCTGGAATGTGTCATTCAATGCTAGATGTCCTCAGAATATGGCTTCATTCAATGAATTGTCGAAGAAAAGTTATAATTCTACGATATCTGGAGAAAATCTAAATAATATTATATTTTAAGAATAATATTATTATAAAAATATTTTCCTACCCATATGGTAGGAAAATTCATGCAGTGCACAGTGCACTTAAAGTTCGTAATCCTCCCTTGATGATTTTTCATTGAAAAATGACGTTAACAAATATAATCAGTCGGAATGTAATACAATCAATGAGCTTGTATGTATGTATATTAAGGAGGAGGTCTTGGGGAGCAATAAGGTACTGCCAAGCCTTCTAAACCATGCCGACCAAGCCAGTGGTGACCCAATGAGCTTACCAAGGTATGTTTGAATATAAGTCTTAACATGCATGTCTCATTTTGTGTATTTTATGATACAACACAAAATGTAGAACATACATATACCTATTGTAATTTTGTGGCCGTGCCAGTCGGTAAAAATAAGAATCAATATAATATACCATTTTTACTATTAGTTACCTGGTTCTCTTTTTCATATGTGAATTTAGATTAAAATGTATGTTTGAAGTGCTGCGCATCATGCACTAATAATTAGACTAACAACCATCAAAACTGTTGAGTGGTAGAATTACAATCTGTAGGGTTAATTTCTGGGTGAATCTGGATTTACACGTAAAGAGATAATTTTGAATGTAAAGGCCCTAGTTTACTTCTAATCCAGATGTCCAAAAATACACCTTACAACAAGAATGTACGGAAAACTCCAAAAGCTACTAAGCTTATCTGAGTTGACACGTATGTCCAGGTTCTTGACGGCTGGCTTCTAATTGGACGCCTAACTAAAAGCCAGTTGTATTACGCTAGCTAAAATCTCTGGGGTAAAACCCAGACTGTGGTCAGCACGCGAATCAAGAGACACACAGGGCTGACTAGCTAAAAGTGCATGGGCGAGTCGCCCCCAATAAATCCTTGATGCAAAAGTCAACACAAGTTACAATGTTTGAAAGCTCAATATATTACACACTCTTTCAGTGTGGGAGAATGTAATGATACAATACTACTCATGAACTAATCTCTCTACGCCCCAAACTAATGAATTCTAATGGCTATGTGTTAAGCACACTTGAAAAAATCCACCAGGGCCTTCGGCCGACTTCGGGTAAAAATTCTCCTAATTAGGGAACAATCTCTAACCCCACCCACGTTATCCTTGAAACTCGCAAGTGCTTTGCACTTTGGGAAAAAATTGCGAGAGCTTACGCCGTTTTCGGGTAATTTTCTCCGAATTACTGGCCTCTGGTATCAAAATACCATTATGTGGGATACCCCGTAGTGTCTTAGAGCATAGGGGCAATTTGGGAATACCGAGAGGACTTGACTTTAACAAGTCTCGAACCCCACAATGCCAACGGTACGCGGATTTCGGACATAAATGCCCTAATTCCACTACAAGTTGGCACGGCAAGGCT
>JAQFYE010003382.1:0-15472 GCA_034694305.1 Protaphorura glebata
TTCTCAGGAACATTATGTGACCGAACGAAAATTCTGCTTATAGAAGATGAACGAAATTTCACCGCGCTAATAACGCCGCAATGATCTCTAAATTGATGATGGATTGTTATAGTGAAGTTTTTCAGTTCTAACCCGTTCCCTAGCATTTTATCTATGTGAAATCTCATGTTTCCGACGACCCGCATCCGGTCGGTTTGGAATCCTTGATCCTTTCCCTGTAGTAATTTATACTGAATCTCCTCCTCCTCAGGGTTCCATGGCGCAAAGCCAGATGATTTTATGTCATTCTTCACACTTCACCTTTTGTATGTTGAGTGTGTCTGTCCAAAGTGTACATAGAAATAGATAGAAGTAGATATCAAGTCTAAAGATCTAATGTAAGAAAATAAGAACATGAAGACGACAAATAGCCCAGTCTGTCAAGTCTATTGATATCACATAAAACCCAGTTCCAGACGTCGGTCGTGGTCTGTCGGAAAGAAAAAAAAAGTGGAGAAGTCACCGCGCGCAGTGCAGGTGTACCCGAAATTTCATCTAGCGCCAGCGCCTGTCTAATTAATCTAGAATTGAAACAGGCTAGACGAAAAAAATATACAAAAGTCTAAACAAAAACAGAGAGAGTGACAGGAGCATCTGGAAAATAAATAAATGGGCCCAGTCAACACTTTTGAGTAGAGTGATTAGTCAGGCCACACTCCTCAAAATAATAAATTAATTAAATCTCCTCACATCCTGGTACTTATCTTCTTCACACGCACGAATTCCATTTGCAAATTACAAAGACAATGGAATTGCAATTGCAGTGGAATTGATTGTGTGAGTTTTATACTACAACAACCACTCATTCATTATCATTACTAAACACTAAAGCCTCGTGCCAAAAGATTTTGCCCTACCCAAAAGTTATTTAGAATTGACGGATGTGAATGGTTCACCGTGTCTACGTGCGTGCAAAAATGTTGTACAATTGCCAAACTCAAGTCATGTCGTAAAATAATACTGCGGACCGACCAGGAATTGCATTTACTTGAAGAAATTTGACTTAAAACTTGACTTTGGGTTGAACTCAGAAGGTGTACTATCAAATCTTGTGACGAAAGTGATTTAAAATATTTAAACCGTAAAATTAAGGAAAAAAACGGATGTAAGTTTTAAAGACGTAATTTTCAGACATCAGACAGTTCGTATCTGATTAATTACACTGTCTGGTGTCTGGTGCCCATAAATGTGAATTAATGTTGTGTAGGTTTAAAGAGTATGTTCGGAAAATAAATTCAGTCTGCAAATTCAAATTTCAACATTTCAATATGTATAAGAAATTTTGATATTGCATTTGTAACGAACGTCGGCAAGGATCTTGCCGATCAATTTTAATACCCGTCATGACGATATATCCTGGATATAAAATAGTTCAATCGACGACATTCTATTAGTATAAATTTTATTTACTGCGATCTCAATAGTGATAAATTTTAAAATTATTACCTATTGTAAAATTTGCAATTCCATAAATAATTGGTTGTGACGTTTTCATCACATAAAAAGTGTAAAATATTAATTTATAATACAGTTTTAAAAAATAGTTCAAAATGAGGACTGATTTTACCAGAAAGTATTATGTGCGAGTGAAGAATTTGTCAACTTTTGTTATATTCGGACTCGCAGTAGTCATTTTAATTAGTGTGGCGACCGCCCAAGAAATTGATGAAGGAAGTGGAGGTGGAGATGGAGAATTTGAAGACAGTCAAGTTCAAATGCAAAATACTCGAACGAATCCTAATGGAAATTTAAAATTGATGTCAAGACATCAAGTCGAAATTTTGAAGAATAGAAAAAAGAAAATAGATGTTAAACCGGTGCCGAGATTACAACCACCAGGTGTACTGAAAGAAAAGGAAGAAGAGAGTAGTGGATTCTTGGAGGCCGAGGAGGAACAAGACAACAACAACGGGGAGAGTGTTGTTGCTGTTGTTGGTGAAGACGATGACGAGGACAATGAAAGGGAGAACCCCCCATTTCCCCCCAGGAGTGATGCTTTTTGGAAAGAGGAACAACTTCAGAGACCCAAAGGTTTGTTTTTTCAGTACGTCTTCCATTCAGATTGTAGCACTTATCGCCTCGCTATGGTGAGAGGTTCATGGCTTGATAGAAGCAATTCTGCACCGGGCATCTGAGTTGTTCCAAAACCATGTACTAGGAATACTGATTTATCCTCTATCCTTAGTTGTGCCATGGCAGAATTTAGATATCATACGTTTTTTTTTAATTGATGGCTTATCGTCTATTTCTGCAAGGAAGAATGCCCCCAACCCTTCTATGCAGGTTCGAATTCACCTCATTTTGGGAATGCATTACTACAACGGATACATCCCCTTGGCCAAACTGAAATCTGGCGCCTCGTCTGGAAAAAATTTATCGATATTTGATCGCGTACTGGTGAACGGCAATAACGACTCGATTTTCTTTCAGTGTCATATTTATTTAATTCAAAGGTTTTCTCAAATATTATTAGTTTCAGGTGATTTCCTCAACTTTGGTCTTTGGTGTTGACTGTTGATGAGACATTGTTGAATCTAATAGTCACCACTGTTCCCTCGTTTTATACTTAAAGTGTTGGGCATCACTACGATTTGACTTAACAGCCGTTT
The DNA here is from genome assembly GCA_034694305.1 of Protaphorura glebata. NCBI lineage: Eukaryota > Metazoa > Arthropoda > Collembola > Poduromorpha > Onychiuridae > Protaphorura > Protaphorura glebata. The sequence continues at coordinate 2,649 of JAQFYE010003382.1, forward strand.
CAACTTTACTTAAAGTACAAATTATTGTTATAAATTAAGTAGGTATTGAATTCTTGTAGTCATCTCAGAAATTACCACCAGAACAGGTGCACCTTGTTACTAGTATAAGTTGCCCGTATTGCCTCGCTATGTTGGGGCTAGGGATGGTATTCGCTCCCGAGGCAGAAGCTGCTTGCGTCACTGTTTTAAAAAAAGCTCTCTTCATTTAACGCATTATTCTAAACTGGAGCCAGTAATTCCTCATTTTGTAAATGACATTCATATTCATATACACACTTATTCTCCGACCCTGTTTTGTGGCCAAACCTATAATTAGGACTTGGATAATTTTGATTTTCACTTCAACATTTCATGTTTCATGACAACAATACGTGAATTCATGGACGTCATACTTATAAGTGAGATACCAAATAGTCTTAAACTACCAACTCTTACACAGATCAAATAATATTGATATACCAGGCGACTCCAATATTTAAATTTAGTCGTAAAGTTACAAATAAAATTAGTCAGTTAATCTCATGGGTCGATGTGTTTGCTGGGGCTTAAAATGAGGTTATTGACAGCCCGTATTATTTGACTTGCAGATTTAATGTTTTAGTGAGTTCGACTGGAAATGTGAGTTAGTTTGCAATAAACCTGTATGGATTTAACGACGCTTAAGAGTGTGGAAGGACTAGCAGATTTCCTCCAAGAATAAAAACCAGTCACAATTTTAAAATCTGATACTGGTGTTATTTACATTTGATAACTTTTCTATCACGATCCGAAAGGCTAGCACATTTATTGGTAAGGCTATGCAACTCAAACCTGGCATGCCCTTTAAGCATTAAGTAGGGATGCCAGAATAGACAGAGAATCGTCGTTCTTTGTTCTTATGATTGCGAAATTGTATGTCAGTTCAATAGACTGACTTATATCGTAATGTTTTCATGTGATATCATAATTTTTATAAACGAACTACAAATACAAAATCATTGCACTTTTTTTTTAGTTCACATGCTGGTGTTGACATTTATTGCAGATATCATAATTTGATATCTGCCATTGTTTTATTTAATTTTATTTGGCACTACTCTATGTACACCGATTGGCCTTGCTCTTAAAATCGGTCGGAACCGCAAATATGGACTTGTACGAATATGTATTGGTATGTATTGAAAAGCGTGATTACGATACAGTAGTACATTCATCGCATTTCATTATATTTAGGGAATAAATAATCAAAACCATTGTATGACTATTAATTGACGATCAAGGAGGCTAAACTAACTGATTCATTTTAGAAATAAATGAGCTATTCAGTTTACTCTCCTTGGGTCATGCTATGCGATTCGAATTCAATTCAAAATATGAAGGACTTAGAATGACTGGAATTTTCGACTCGCCCTTCTTAATCCTGATCTGAATCAAAAAGAAGAAAATCAGATATCACCAGTCGGTCATACTGAAAATAACCCACTCCAAATTGGGAACCACCGTAATATGACTTTTTAGTTACCTTCCGTTGTCCATCATTCCTTGTTCTGCATTTAGTCTCTAATTTAGCAGACCAAAACCGAAAAAATCCAATCGAACTCTAATCTTGCAACTCAAGGAGCATTTCCTTGGTATTAAGTACTAGCCAATTTTGAAGGTTCGAGAGTTCTGTCAACGCAATTTTTTGCGATAATTTTTAATTTTGGTGGCACCCGGATCGGAAGAAGCACTCCTTGCCGAGTCATTTTGCCAACCACTATTAACTTTTCAAAAAACTTCGATCTTGTAAACCATATGAACTTTTCTCCTTTTTCTTTGGCGTTTGACGCCTATATCTTGTAAGTCGACTAAAGTCTAACCTAAAGGCAATATAAACTTTAATTTTTTTTTGAGCGAGGCGGGTTTCATACGGCAATTCGGTTTCAGGTTCTTCTGTCACGGTTTCGGCCACCACAAATGATTTGTTTAATTGATTTTTATTTAATTTTGAATGGACTGCGTGACTTAAGTGAAACATGCAACAAGAAACAGACTGAATTAACTATGTATAATGATGTCATATCTACTCGAAGGAAATAATTACAGAGAACGCAGGAGTATATGTAGTTGTACTGCACAAGCTCTATTTTTCGACTTTAGCAATCAATTTGTATACAAACGTTCATAATATAATTTCTGTCTTTGATTTATGGTATCAAGAGATTTCGGTAATTAATGTTGTAGATAAAAGTTGCTGCTGTTGTTGACTGGAGAATCTTGTCGGTGATTCAAGGATAGCTACTTTAGTAAGTGTTGCGGATATCTTCCATCCAGAGCAAATGTGTTGCTTCAGTATTTCTGCATGGAGTTTTGTGTTATTTCCGGTTGACGCAAAATGTGTTCCTCTATATTTCATCCATTTCTGAATTCCACTACAGCAACTTTAAAATGCTTTTTGGCCCCTTCCTCCTGATTGGCGAGGTTGAAGCGAAATGTTAAGATATCTGTCTATGGTTTATGGCATCCAGAGGTTTCAGTAATGGAAGTTATAATTCCAATATGTTGCTGACTGGAGAATTCTGCAGTTCACTGCAATGTGTCGAGTCCCCCGGTAATGGAATTCAATGAACTGGACAAACTGATGCTAAAATCTTCAAGTCATTCATGTCTTTGAACCGCAATACTGTTGCAATTCATGGTGGCTCTTCTGGGATTTCCAATAGATCCTGCCCAATAAAATGGAAATTTGGCTGAGTGTGGACCATGGTTGATTTTGAAGGGCTTCCGGTTGAAACGGGGCTGCCAGACGTGAACTGATCCCTTCGACGCACCCCATTTGTTTTTTTTTCTCTTCTTCTTGTGGGAAACAAAATCTTCAAAACAAAACCCACTTCCTCCTCCCTCAGAGGATTTAAGGAGGTCTCGGCCCATCACGCCCCCTAATGTCAGAGCGTGATGACCTCCTCCTGACCTTCTCGGTCTTTGACCTCTTCTTCAACCGACGAGGACAAACTACTCCAAGAAGTCTCTTCCAAATTCCCTTCTTTTTCTTCTTCTCGGGTGACCCAGCTGGATCACGATTCGTTCCCTCACATTCCGGAGGAGATTCGTCAGAAGAATCACATCGACGAGTCCAATACGAATCATTCTTAATGGTACGCCTTTCCTGTCCAGAAAAGCCCTTCTTAACTCCTGTGACTTCCACAGCTAATTTTCTGACGTCCGGAGAAGTCACCGCTTTACTCTGCTTTGAGGATTTCACACGAGCCGGTGCACCTTCACCCACTGAAATCCTAATACCTTGATGAGCCGATTTGGTTTTTTCGAAGCCCAGCTGGACTTGCCTCAGGAATTTTCCAAATCGCTCCGAATTTTGGCGACATAAATTGATCGCGATGTCCCTCTCCAACCTGGTTCTCTCCAGGAGGCCTGCCACCTTGACCTTCACTTCCGCGTTGTGAATCAAACACTTTTTCAGCTTGACTATGAGAACGTGATTCTCCGTATTAACTTGATTAGCCAATTGTAACTCTGCCTCCAAAGTTTTAATCCTGTCGTCCTTTTCGTCAGCTAATTTCTTGTAATTGTCCACCTCTAACTTCTGATTCTCATAGGCAGTGCGTACCTAAAGACAATATAAGATCAATTCAGTTAGTCTATGGATTTCAAAGTTTACTGGTCAAAATATAGCTGAAAGTTTACAAGATTGTGAAAGTTCAAAAGAATTGAATTCATACCTTCCATAAGTCACGATTCGAATGCACAACCCGTTTCTTCAGAGGGGGAACACTCTTGTTGGTTTCGGTGTAGGAATATAGAACCCAAATCAAGGTCAACGTTAATCCAACAATTCCAGTTAGTAGAAGTGGGTGATTCCTGTCCAAAATGGCTCTGTCAATGGGTTGTGAATTCTGGCAAACAACGGTTGTAGAAACGTCACTTCCAGAAATCGTAGACTCAGAAGGAGAAGACAATGAAGACTTAGGACAATTTTCTCGGCCGCGATCTTGTGAAGGAGACAGGATGACATCAGAGACATCCATGACCACCAACTCGGAGTTCTCATCAAAAAGTCCTAGGGTCGCTTCATCAGGTTTTGAAAGGGACGACTTGACTGGGTTGGTGCTAACCGTAATGTCTTGGTCTAGGAGCAAAAAAAATTGTATTTACTATGTATATGATTTTCTAAGAAACTGGTTCCATTTTCCTTGAAAAATCTCCAGAAATACACTTGATAGCTTTTACTATAATTGGGAACTTCTTACCCGAAAGGTGTTGATCGAGATGACCATGTTCTTCTGAGTCCCGGTCCAAATGCTCTGCAGATGGTGATGAATGTGGATGGTCTTGTACACCTGGAATCATTGGATCACGGTCAGGGTCAAGAGGATCACAGCCCTGTTGTTGTTTCTTGTCCAATTCCGGACTATTGTCGTAGATGGAAGAATCTGATTCTTCTTTCTTTTCCAGACCCGCAGCTGCAGGCTGTACTAAGAACGCGAGAAGAGAAAAAATTGCAAGAATGATTGCTAATTTTTGTCCCATTGTTGTAGAACAGTAGATTTTAGTGTTTGAGCACATTTTTAGGAGTTGTTGTCGGTAAACGAGAACAAAGATGACTGACAAAAGTCCCGGTTTGGGTATATCGTAGAATTTGGCTGTTTGTTTCTTTTTTCTGTTCTTTTAAAAAATGGTTCTCTTAGTTTCCAAAACATTGCAAAATTACTAAAGCGTTCCCTGCAGCACACTGGTAAGGTCAAGGCAAGATCGCAAAGGTTTAGGCCTCCGAATTCTTTAAATCTTTCCATTGAACAGAATATCGTCAGCTTTGCAATAATGGCGTCGCGGAAATTGACTGCATCAAGAATGCCTGTCCTTTCTGTGCGACACTCTTATAGATTAGACTAAAAAAGTAAATTATACCTTAAAAGTATTGAAATAGGAGAATCAGTATTGGAAAATAAAAAGGACAGCGTACGTCATAGATTATTTGTCACAGGGTGTCTCATAATTCTTTTTAAAATAATTCATAGGGACAGTTGCTGCTGGGGAAAGAAAAAGGTCTCCGCGACAGGGTGTTTCATAGAAGTCATTGGATAAATATCAAATTCCTGCATTTTTATTTAATTGCTTTTGAACATATTTCAAGCCCTAAGCTAGACGCTTGCTGTCAAGAGTAGAGTTGATCAAATGGACATTTTCTATTGCAGGGGTGAATGCGGGGAACGAAGAAGGTCGGGAACGTCAAAATTCAGAAAAGGATGGGAAAACAAACAGCGACCCTCGACCAAATATTATTCTGATTCTGACTGATGACCAAGATATTGAATTGGGAAGTATGGAGTACATGCCCGAAACACTGAAGATTTTCAGGGAAGGTGGTGTTGAGTTTCGTCACGGCTATGTCACGACACCAATGTGTTGCCCCTCGAGGAGTTCAATGCTGACAGGACTGTAAGTCAAACCAATACCTTATTTTTACATATTATGTTTAATCTGATTTGATTTATTTAAATTGTAGATGAATTGTTGCAAATAAAATTTACAAGTCATGTTCACTTGAACTGTGTTTGAGGGAATTTAAATGATTCCATAAAACCTATAGAGCAACCAGTTTGTAAGTAACACTTTAAGTAGCGGCACGTAGCAAAAAATAAAACATTTGATAAAAAATACAATGTACTTTAACTTAGGTAAAATGATTTGTTTAAGATGCTGATGAATCAATGTGATATCCCGATATTGTATTGTGCGAGCTACGGAACTGATTACTTAAATAAATTAATTTAAAATCCAATCCAATCGAATCCAAAACTTATGATTAATTTCATTTCGTTTTCAATACTTGAACTTGTGAAACTAATATTGTGAATATTTCCAGGTACGTTCACAACCACCAAGTCTACACAAACAATGATAACTGCAGCAGCGTATTTTGGCGAGAGCGATTTGAGAAGAAAACGTTCGCATCATATTTATGGGCAGAAGGTTATTACACAGCTTATATTGGGAAATACTTAAACAAATATGATGGATCCCATATTCCTCACGGTTGGGATGAATGGAACGCCCTCCTAATGAATTCGAGATTCTACAATTACACACTAAACCGAAATGGGAAAAAAATACGGTATGGGAACAAGTATGAAAGAGACTACTACCCAGACTCGATTGCGAATGACACAATCGATTTTTTAAGACGAATGTCTTACTCGGAAGGACCTACAACAGATGCACCAACTCCCGGCCAAGGGCCAACTTTGAACAAACTTCCAAGTCAGCCATTTTTACTCGTCGTCAGTTTTCCGTCGCCACATGGGCCGGAAGACTCTGCACCACAATATTCTCAAATGTTTCTGAATGAAACCACGCATCACACGCCCTCTTACAACTATGCTCCGAATTTGGACAAACAATGGATTCTGCGCACAACACCAAGAATGACGCCAGTACTTAAAGAATTTACGAATCTCTTAATGGCTAAAAGACTTCAAACACTACAGAGTGTAGATCTTGCTGTTAAAAACATATTCGAAGGTTTGGAAAGAAGCCAATTAATTGACAATTCCTATGTATTTTACACTTCCGACCACGGATATCATGTGGGTCAGTTTGGACTCATTAAAGGGAAGTCCATGCCCTACGAGTTTGATATCCGGGTACCACTTTTCCTAAAGACGCCAAAGGATTTGGTTGCAGGGAGGACGATGATAACAGAACCAGTTTTAAATATTGATTTGGCCCCAACATTTCTCGACTTGGCCGGAGTCGCAGTTCCGGAAGATATGGACGGAAGGTCAATTGTCCCGCTCATTCGAAAATATTCACGAGAATTTGATTCCGTAGATTCTGGGCCTGAGGCCGAGGCTGGCCGAGATTTCGAATGGACACAAATGTTTTTGATCGAAAGTTCTGGAAGGAGAGACATTGGACCCGAAGAGGGCGGCCCGAGTACAACTAAGAAACCGGCAACAATCCTGCGGATATCGGCCTGGAAGAACAAGTCAGCCAATAGAGAATCAGATGGGCCCATTATCGACAATGAGACAGTCGAAATGACAAATCTTTGTTTAGCACATCCTCATCCATGTCTTCCAGGTCAGAAGAAATATTGTCGGAGAGAGAAGTCAAGAGTTAGGTTTAGAAAGTGTCGAAATGGTTCAGATTTCTTATCGGGTGATGAAGAAATGTCGGATGGAACATCAACGTATCGAAATTCAACATCAAACAGATGCCGATGTCGTTCCAAAAGAAGTGCGGATGAAGATGAAGAAGAATTCGATTGGGAGAGTGAGAGACAGAAAATAGATTCGGAAATCGAGGCACTGAAATTGAGAATCGATAGTCTTCGGGAACGTCGGCGAGATATGCGGCGAAGATGGACTTCGAAAGCTTATGTAGCCAAAGTAGAGAAACCCCGAAACAGGTCAGAACCAGAACCAAAGAAAAAGAATGAAATTGAAGTCACAATAATTCAACCAGCGAGAATCGAACACGAAACGCGTATAAATCCAACCACAACCAAACTGCCACTGATTACAGTAGAAGAATCCACGACCCGTAACCGTAATCCATTGACTTCGACTACTCTGGAATCAATTCCCCAAGAAAGTTCCACAATTAATTCGTATCGTGACGGTAATACAAATAGCGATTTAGAATCGAGAAGAAATGGTGGGCAAAGACCACGGCCACGCCCAAACGTTAATGACCACTCGGATGAGGACGATCGATTTGATGAAGATTTGGAAGTAGAAGGTCAGACTAGGGTCGATGTCGTTGAGAAACCAAAAGGTCAAACTCGAACCCGTGTGTTATTAACGGAGGAAAACAAGACAGTCAAACCTGGAGGTTCTGTCATCAGAGATGACGACAGTTTAGAAGAAGTTATCGACGAGGAAGATGAGCGTGCACATGCTCACGTACATAGAAAATCTGGGAAGGGAAGAAAAGGAAAGAATCGTGGGAATAATAGAGTGAACAACAAACACAATGGAAGAAATGATGTTAGAGAAAGAGTAGACGAAGAAAATGGGGATAATGAAGGAGCAGACACAGACTGTGATTGTAACGATCCAAGATGGTCGAATCAGAGGGAAAAAGAAGAAAGGAAACGAAAGAAGTTGATGAGTAAACTGAGAAAGAAACAAAGATTTCTGAACCGGATCGATGATCCCAGAGAACGTCATGAGGTAATACATTCGAATAAGTGAACAGCAAAAGCATTAAAATGTAGACGATAGAATAAGTAGAAAATACTACAATTTTATATTCAATGCAAAAAAAAATCTTTCGTTTTACATTTCAATCGGACACATCTGACCTTCACGAATCACGACCTATCTCACCCATCTGAGATTACTTAGTAGTAATCTTGTATAAAATTGTGTTCCTATTTCACATGATTTCATGAAATGTAATCAAACACATAAAGAAGTCGATGTAGATTTTGAAATGTTTCATTGTTCTACAAATGTTCAATGTAGATGATGGTTCTCAGTCCTTTTGTGGGTTCGTTGACTTTTTAGACGTACCGAAAATATAATTGACTAATTTTACTAGAAAATGGTCTGGATATTTGATATTCTCATTCTGCATTTTTCAAAATTTAGGCGGAAACTTGTGGAACGGAAGACAAAATGAATTGTTTTTGGCACGATAAGGATCATTGGCGAACCGCTCCGTTGTGGACATCCGAGTCCTTCTGTTTCTGCATGAATTCCAACAATAATACTTACTCTTGTCTGCGAGCCATCAATTCGACTCATAATTATCTCTACTGTCAATTCATCACTGGATTCAAAATGTACTTTGATCTCAGACAAGGTGACTGTCGGTTTTACGTTACAATCATTTTATATTTACATAAGATAGACTTTATTATAAACCTGTTTTTACAGATCCTTATGAATTGAGAAATCTGATTGTAAATCTTCGGCCTCATGAAGAAGCTTGGATTATGGGCCAACTGTTACGGTTGAAGAATTGCCAAGGGCGTCAGGAATGTGGATCTCATAAATCACCATTAGTTGTCAGGGAAGACTCTCTCCCACCCTCCATTTGGGAAAAAATATTTGGAAGGTAAAAACAGAATGATTTGGTGAAAATATTATCTACTGGTGTATAGATCAATCTACACGCGATGGCTTGCCATGTTGCCAGCGGTCGCGATGCAACCGATGATGATGATGATGGTCTGCTCTTTAACGAACCTCTAGAATGTGAATTATTCTAAGTTGCGTGAATCCATACGCGAAGTCACAAATTCATTGGGACTTTGTTATATGCTATACAAATCAGTTATAAAACTAATATTTTTTATTTTCTAAAAAGATGGAGACGAAAAAAGAAGAATCGGAATGGAAACGGCGGTAACCGAAAAGTTGAAAGCGGTTGAGATTATACTCATGAATTCCAAACACTATGTACCAGTACCAGTACCAGACTGTGACGGAAGTTGAATTTGAACCATGGCTGTTTTATTCTACTTAATTATTTCATCTTAAAATTAATGTTATTGTTAATTGTCTGTACACATGTATTACTTAAGTCAATGCGATGCAATGGTGAGGAATCAGATAAAGGCCTACAGTAAAGACCAACATAAACCACGCATTTAGAAAATTGTGACGGGTAGAACTTACGGTTAAGAATTAAAATGTTGATACTTGGGAAAATGATTACCCAGGATGTATTGTTCGTGAGAATTTAGTCAAACTTTGGTTTTTGTAATTCATAAGGCTGAGAACTAGCAGCTTGACAGGCGTCATGATAAGTTACTAGAAGTTAAGACTTGTCAGAATCATGCATTTCGTAAGCAAAAACAAATTAATACCATGCATGGTCGTGTCGATTTACTTCTCTAACTAACGTTTAATTATTAAAATAAATCCAAATTGTAAAATTTTATTTTTATGTTGTTTTCGCAATTTGTTATTACAGCATTAATGTACATTTTCCTGGGATTTATTGGATTAAGTTTGAATTTTGTTTCAAACTAATTCTGATTCATAGTATACCCTGAGAGTAACGGTTTACCTATTTGGGAGGTTTAATATTGATAAATATTATTGACAGATGAGTTGTGGCTGCATCGGATGGTTGAACTGTAAGCATAATTTTTATTAATTCAAATTTGTTTATTGTTTAACTAATTTGTTAAACAACGCTTAATGTAAGTGAATCGCCTGTGTTAATTAAAGATGCCGATATTAACAACTTTATCCAATCCGTCAGTTCCTTCAGACTGTGCTTATAATTTAAACGAAGTATTGATCTGTTTAAATTCTTCTCTTAAGTGTCAAATGACCAAGATAATTTTGCTAATCTTGAGTTGAGCGAAGTTCAAGATTTTGAAATTTTGTGGGTGGATTGTGTTACTATTATTTTATGAAGGTACTGAACATGTAAAGTTTAGATCGATCGGACTATCCAGATAAACATTATAAGGTCCGGGACGTTCAAATCTTGAATACGTCTCCGTTCACTTTTGTCGAGAGGTGTTCTAATCCTGTACGTTTAACCGGTACTTTGGAATGCTCTATAACAAGTTAAAGTGTTGCAAGTAAACCTGGGTATGCCAAATTCTGCTAGAATTTTAATCCACCCTGGACTCATCAGTATTTTGAGGATATATTAAGTAAATTAATACTCAACCTACTTGGCCTGCTATCCTGACTAGTATTATAATATACTACTTTAAATGAAAAGCTAATAACGCATAATTAATAATCCAAAATAGAAGACGAGATACGCGATACATATGAGATTCAAAACGAGGAAATATTGATTTGAGAAAATAGCAGAAACGCGGCCCAGAACAGTATTAAAAGTGGAATAGCTGCATCAAAAACGTCATTGGAGTCGACCAAGTTGATCCTCTCTAAAAATTATCAAAAATATCGGGTGAAAATAATGGCGAGGTCTATTTTTATTTTTCAGAAGTCCTCATCTAATAAATTAATTATAAGTTTAGATGCAAATGAATAAATAAGAACCAGAATTCGAAAGGTCCGGAGAGGGGTGCGCCTGTTATGAGCGAAACTTTTATGAGCGAAACTGTTTTGAGCGAAAAAATACTGTTACGAGCAAAAACCGGGAAAGGATGGCTACAGTGTTGCCAGTTCCTCCCAGACCAAATAGCCAATTTGACAAGTTATTATTATTATTTGTTATTTATTTATTTTATTAAAACGAATTTATTAAAACTGAATTCAACAGTAAAATGAAACAAGTGCGCACCGATATGCCAAAATAAAAATTGATGCCATAGAAAGGTACAGATTTTCAAAAAAATATATTTTAATTGAAATTTCGGAATTTCTTTTCACGATTTTGACATTTTTCAATTTGTGAAGGGTATTCTCGCTATAGTTGCCATTCTTAATTTTATACTCCCGGAGCCTAGCAACGTTATTAGCATACGACACACTTCGTAGGTTTGAAATTGAACTCCACTGTTCGTGGATGTATCTTTTCAAATCATCCAGATATGTAAAACATTATTTTTAAAATTTTGTTTTTCAGAGTTCAGACTTTCTGAATTTCAAGATTTTTTTTAAATTCAAAGATTTTACACATTCGAAATGTCGTATGTTAATAACGATGCTAGGCTCCGGGAGTGTAAAAATAAGAATGGCCGCTATAGCGAGAGTACCCATCACTAAACAAAAAATTGTAAAATTGTAAAAGAAAAAAGTCCTTTCTAAATTTCAATAATTTTTTTTTGAAAATCCAGCGCACATTTTAGAAACTACGAATTTTTGAAACCGTGTTATATTCATTTGGAATACCCTGTATAATTATATTCCTGTGTTTCTTGGGTGTTGGGGCATAGCTTGGAGGAACTGGCAAGCCGGCAACTCTGTAGCCATCATTTTCTCGGGTTTCGCTCATAACAGTATTTTTTCGCTTATAATAGTTTCGCCCATAACAGTGCACACCCCGGAGAGTTCTAGAAGGTGAATATGGACATGGGCTACCAAGGCCAGGACTATCGAGCCTAGGACTGCAACAACTGTCAAAAATAATGATTCCGCGTCTGAATCTATTACCGACGACGGCGAAATCTTTTATAATGAACTTCGAAAAAACTTGTCTAGGAGAAAAGAAATGGCCGCTGAATGTGAATACCAGGTAGACCAAATACCATATAGAAATGGATTCAGTTGAAATCCAATTGTTAGCTTCCTTCCCACGACAGGAATAATTTATATAGGAATAAGATCGTGATCACAAAAGTTTCGACACCGATATTTCAAACAAATGAAAAAATTTGACAAGAATGTCCTGGCTAGAGACATTGTTAATATTTTCGACAATGTTTAGCCAAGAAATTGTGCAGCAGTTTGTTTTGTTGATATCTTGTCTGTAACATTCGTGTTGTAAATTCTTTCACCTTATTTGATTTTGTCCTTTAACAGGAGAGCTTGAAGGAGTTCCGCTTTAACTAAAAGAAATCTAAAGGAGTGTTCATTAGAACATCGGCACCAACAGAACACCACAAATCATCGACACCTAAATCTCCGAATATTCTATGTTCAGGGTAAATTACACATATTTATAGAATGTGGCAGTCAATCACCAGATACCACTGTCTGGTAACCCAGATTACAATGGCAATCTGATGAATTTCGCTCGAAACGGAAATCATTCTACTAATATCTGTCCGGTTAGTGAGGCTTGCGAATGAAAAGTCAAAGACGGACTTGGGCCACACGGCAAAACCTCGAGACCTTCAAACAAGCCAGCTGAAAAGAAGGTCAATTTCGAAGAGACGAATAATGATGACAAATTTACGAAAAGTTCTGACAAATATTTCGTTGCGATGAAGGCCAGCCAATCCAAACTCCGGAATGATTATGACA
>JAQFYE010003383.1:0-15468 GCA_034694305.1 Protaphorura glebata
CAAGCCCGGGGATCGAACCCCGTACCAACAGAATAGAGGACTGGAACACCGACCACTACGCTGTCTTGGCTCTGGTTCTCTATCAGAATTAGGAATTGCGTAAAAGATAATCAAGTGTCAATGTGGTTTAGGGTGTAGAAATACACAATTTCTTATTTGATTTTCTATTTTCATTCAAGCATATTCGCAGTGGAGAGATACGTATCTAGGGTTATCAATGATTATGTTGATTGTGGGTAGACAACCCGACATTAAACATGTGCATATGTTTCGGACAATTCGTTCAAGTCGTTCTAGTCTGGAATTTATTACACAACTTGGGCAGGTCACGAACTGTTTATTGTTATTCCTGAAGTTGTAAGAATATCGTGCATTAATCCCAACGATACATTTTGTTCCAGATTAATATGTTTATTTTAATTGGTCGTGCTCGATTCGGCCTTCGGCCATGTCAATTAATTGTTGGCGTCCGTAACCCCTGTACCCCATTTCATTATCATCATAATTTTTACTGTTCAGGAGTAATACTTTTATCTTTTTCTTAAAATGATTTCTGGTTTATTTCTGATCTTCATCATAGGTTTCAACCGCGTGACTCAACGTTTGGTGATGTGGAGACTTATCCTGAGAACAACTGTTATTGTCCTGGTGGGGGCTGTGCAAGGCGAGGAACATTCAATGTCTCTGTCTGCCAGTTTGGTGAGAAAAGTCATTATTGTCACGCTAATTATAATTAATGATGGCAAACACGGCATAGGATGTGCGTACGGCATGGATTGTGTCGGAGAGGATTTAATTAAAATCCTTTAATACTTTATTGAAATTTATTGATTCTCTTATTTGACTCACAGACTCCCCTGTCTTCCTCTCATGGCCACACTTTTTGCATGGTGACCCGACGCTCCGCTCTGATATTGAAGGACTCAATCCTAACCCTGACCGACATCAATTTTACATTGATGTTCAACCTGTAAGACATTTTGTTTACCTTTGTTCCTGTTTCTTCTAACAAAATAATTGTGGTGTTTGTGAAAGTCAACTTTCAGTATTCAATTATAATAGATGACAACAATATATAATGATGTCAAGTTGGGCACGAACAACAATATTTTATGTCATTAAAATGATAGCCTATGTTATTTTTTGATTTAATATTTTGTTTGTCATCTCCAGAAATTGGGAATCCCAATGCAAGCCAAGGCTAGGGTTCAAATCAACATTCAGATGACCCCAGTTTCAGACATTCCGTTGGCAGCTAATTTCTCAACAGTTTTGATCCCAGTCATTTGGTTTGAGGACGTAAGTCTCCTAAAACATTTATCTTTAAAAAATTGTTAAATGCTAGGCCTTTATTTAATTTAATGCAAATATGAACAGGGGATCGACGAATTACCAGATGCGGTGACAGGCTTGTTACGACAAGCTATATTTGTTCCTCAAATTGCCGAAGTGGCGCTCTCTTACGTGTTCTTTGGGCTTGGTGGGATCTTAGTCCTCTGTGCCTTTGTGTATTTGATCAGGAGTGCATTCTCGAACAAAGAGAAATTTGTTACAAGCCAAGCAAAGGTGAGCTGTAATTTTTTTTAAATAATAATTAAAACAAATAATGTGTAAAAATAATAACTAACAATGGTTACTTTACAAATGGCTATTACAGCTCCTCATATTATTATGCTATTATGCATGCAACTAATCCAAATGCTAATCTTATTACGCCTTCTAACTTAAATGCATGTATTCCTTTCCACAGGCTGAATATCAGCCAGCCACTGAAAAACTAATTTTCAAAAACCAGGACTACTAACTCAAGCTGACCTCACTACTCACTAATCAGGAACTATTAGAAAATACCTTTGACACGAGCACGTAAATGGTAACGGTTAAACACATCCTCGTTGGTTCCTTGTTCTCTAATAAATGTGCTAAACGTTCTAAATGTTCCAAATAACTCTCACTATAATTGTTTATGTTCATCTTTGTCAAAGAAAAAATTGTGCAGATATGTTCTTTTGTGGTAGCTCAGGATTCTGTCGACTCCATAATAATCGGGGAATATCTAGAACTGCTAGTCGTGCGTCTTTATATCCTTTGAACGCTTACATTGTCGTCAATGGTTTGATCAGAAATACTAATATTGATGTCTTGCTTTCTTAGTGTCGTCCTTGCTTTGGACAATAAATATAGAAATTCGGGGGAAACGGTAGATGATAGAATGATTTTAATTTTCTCCTTCAAATTCTAGGCAGGAGACATGGAAAAAGCCCCAAATGGTGTACAAAATGGAAATAATCACAACTACACAAATGGAAGCGTCGAAATGGACGACCAAAAAGAGAAGCATGCAAATGGTCAAAATGGAAAAAGCAAGGAGAAGGAACATATGGAATCTAGCACGTAGGATATGTCGGTGTTCCCTTCATCATCTCTTCGAAGTCTCAAACCAGAAAATAAATCTTCATTTCTCTCAAATTGTGAATTTCCAATCAATTTTACTCCGACAGACTCAGCAACTTCTTCCATTTGCTTTGTCTCAATCTCTGACTCACTTTTCTTAGAATTTCCTTTGTTGGCCATTCCTGGTGTCGAATCGGAAAAGCTCACAAACGTTCCGGTTTCGACGAGTAGTACAACCACCCTGAAATCTTTCTTAAATCCACGTCCACACGAGGATTCTCCGCACCTTCTTCTGTGTAGAATCTATGAAATCCCTCTTCATCATGTTTAAAACAAAATTCTTGTTTTAAAACTCTTAAGTTTTTGTTTATCAAAGTGCCATAATTGTGATGAGACACTTTTCCGGGATCTAAATCTTTCAATTCCAGACACATTTTTATTATTCCCATAAACTTTCCATTAAACTCAACAAGAGTTAAAAATTACGCATTTCGTTTTACGACAATTAAATTTTATGATGTACCATTGGTTTTTTAGTATATAATTTACACCATAAGTTAAGGACTTGTAATTTTTTTTTAATTATTCGTAATTTATCCACGACATGTACAGAAATTGTGAACGACTCACCCAAAGAAACTCAGAAACATTTTCCTTTAGTGAGGACACAAATTTAAGGAACTGGGTTTCCATAATTTGAAACCACAAAGTTCGAACTAAAAGCACATGCAATTTAGCAAAGCGATTAGGTGTTTCAATAATTGACGATTATACGTAGACCGATATTATACGTAACGTAACGGCACTCCCCCAGACAATTTCTTATACTTTCAAAATATTACAATTTTAAATTCAAACTTTCATTCTTATTTTATTCTATAGCTTTTCAAGGCTTGCTCTTGACATTTGCTCTCGGGAACACCGGACTTGAAAGAATTTTTGTTTGTTTGTTTTGTCGTGTTTTTATAAAATGCAAACGAATGTTCTTTTAATATTAAAACTAGACTGTAAGGTGTGATTTTTAGATGATCATATATTTTAATTTGTGTATGTGAGTCACATTTTTTTACAGTTAAGGGTTCAAGTGTGTGTTCTCGTTTTTAATTAAACAAAATGTCGGACGATCTGATGATACGATAGTGAGAACCGCTCACCGGTGTGTGCCTCTGCCATTTATGTCGTGTTGTATGTATGTATATTATTTTACCATTTTATTATGTACATTATTTTATTAGTGATGGCGTGTTTTTAGTGAATGGACTTTGATGACCTTTTATATAATTATTAGTCCGGCTACCTTTTACAATCTATACAGTGATTTTAGACTAGATTTGCTGTCCTATCCGTCACACCCCATAATGTAAATGAGATTCCCTTAAGTATAATTTATTAGACTGTTTTAAAAGTGTACTACGAATAAGATAAGCATCACTGTTTTAAGTGCGTAAGCCGTTGTGCAATGTACAGACTAAGGAAATTTGGGACTGATCTAGTTTGAAATACCTAACATTTTTTAAAAAAATTGGAGGATTGACAATATTTCATTTTATATATTACATTTGGAGATTTGTCCAAACTATTCGTACCAACTCGCTTTTAAGAATGATTCAAATCCATCCAAATCAACGTTTGTTTGTAAATACATTTTTGGTTTGAAGAAGAGCGTTTCTTAAAATTAGCCAATCAACATTTTTAGAAATTAAAGAAAGTCGAAACAACAATTCAAGTACTGTCCGGGCTCAAATTCCTTAAGAGAGATTGAACCAAAATTAGGAGTCCCTCACGATTAATTTCGTGTTTAAAAATATGTCGTACCTTCACGAATTAACAATTTCATCACCTCGCGCCCTCGCGCCTACACCCTTTTATGTGATTAGATATAATTCTAATTTTATGTAACTAGTTTTTCTCTTTTTGTGAAAAGTTAGAATACAACGAGGAATATTATGAAATGAAACTGGAGTAAGACTTGCTCAAATGAAATTAGTGTCTACACAAAAGAATCGAATCACAAAAGAACTGACTGCGTGTGCCTTGTAAACCTCCAAAAGAAGGAACCACTTCTCATATATGTCTTAAATTTTATTATTTTATTACATTATTATATTAGTCTTTGATATAATTCCATCCCTCTCCCAGAAAAAGAGTCGTAGAACAAATATGAAGAGACAATTTCAATAAACTTCGCAGTTTCTACACCACTCCAATTATATTGTGAAACATAAAAATGCATGTAAATGTGTGATAATATTTAAGTTATTTTACTTAATTTTAGTAACAAAAATAAAACTTCATCACTTCGACCGACTTGTAATTGTTTTATAAACTTTATTTAATTGTACGTACATATCGAAAAATATCTAGTTAACACCATCTCTTAAAAGCTTTGGATGCTCTTGCATTTCAATTTTAATTTCCTCCATTTTAAATTCGCAGCACCCGGATCTGAAACTAGCGATGAAGATGACAATTAGAAGCCTTACAGTATTCAAATTTTGTCAATCGAAATGTAATTGCAATGTAATGTATAGTATATGGTAATCGAACCAAATTCGAGGTTAAAGACAATACCTGAATGGCTTTTCATTTTCTGAAAGCTTATGGAAAAACAGGCGCATAGGAAAACCGAAAATTCCAAGAAATGTTTACAGTCAGCTACAGTAAACTCGACAATTCAAAAATTCCGAAAGCTCTGGACCTGAGACCGGATTTGATTAGTCGAAATGGATTTGTCTAATTTCATCAAGTTTAAAGAGAAAGGCTGCCAGTCGATTGTCGATTCTGAGTTGCGGGCAGCAGTCAGAGCGTGCTTGACAAGTGTCTGAGATAGGACCGAAAAGGTTATGTAAATTTTATCCCCAATACTCATCTAAGACCTGATGGCCGCCATTTTCTATTTCAGTTGACTCCCTGAGAGATAAAGTCATGTGTATGCTTTGCCGTTACATATCTCTTAAGTCCAAATATGTCCAAACTTTTTGTGTAAACCGTCGTCGGGTGAAAATCCATGCCTGACAGGACCGCAGCTCGTGGTGGCCGTCGAGTCAAGGTTGGCCCTCATCGGACATATCCGGAGTTGAGCTACACATCCAACTCGCCTATCCATAGTTACCTGTTATAATTTGGGAATCGTAATAATCGCGGATCTGGTCTTCGGATATCCCTTCAGAAATTTCCGGCACGTTAAAAATGATTATTTCCGTAAGTGTGCCTTGTTAAATGTCGCGTGTAGGTCTCATCTTGAACTAAGACGTAGCAATTTTTTGTGAAATTTTCGAAATCGCTAGTGCGTTGTTCTTGAAAGTATAATTCAGGGCTGGTAATCGAAATCGAAATCGGAATCGTAATCGAAAAATAATCAAATTTTTTATAATAACCGGAATCGGAATTAGAATCGGAATCGAAATTCAAAAATAATCGGAATCGGAATCAAAAATCGGAATCGGAATCGAAAATCGTATTCATTTGTGCTTTTACGATTCCGATTCCAATAGTGCAAATTTGCAGTCAAAGTTGTCCGAATGGGCAGAAGTGTGGGAATATTTTGTTTTTGCGTTCACATTCAGTGCCAGTCAGAGGTTTTTGAAAGTCAGGTGTGGTAATCGGAATTAGAATCGGAATCAAAATTCTAAAATAATCGGATTCGGAATCGAAATTCTAGAATAGTCGGAATCGGAATCAAAATAATTTAACAATCGGAATCGGGATCGGAAAAATAAATTTCCATTACCAGCCCTGGTATAATTGTTTCATTGTTTGTGTGCATTTTCTTTGATACTATCAGTGGCCGTAGTTTATCTGGTACAGCTTATGGCCACGACACAACTCAGTGTCAGCCGTCAACCGACCGATGTGGTCCGCACATTTGGTAGAACTTACTTTGTCAAAAGACAATTTCCTCGGAGCTAGTATTGTTAGTACGGAATAATATATTTGACATCTTTCCGCATAATTTGTGATAACTCAGAGTCAGATTTAGAGAGTCAAAGAATTCTTCAATAATGCTCCATAGCCCAAACAGTTTAGTATAATAACCAAAAATTGATTTCCGTTACTCTTTCATCACTGCATGTGTTATCCCATACAATATCTAAACATCTTCATACTACGCAATGCAATACTGAAGTAGTAGTGACTTGAATTATAAACCGCTGGGTATTGACCAGCTGTAATTAGAAATTTGTCGGAACCGGATGTCACCAAACATATTCTTGTCATGTACGTAACACAAAGCACAGAGAAAGATTTTCCAGCCATATGCAAGATCTATTCAGTAAAGTGGGATTAGAAATGTTATACACGAGAGTGTGCACTTTTTGTCAGAGTATTTTTGAATGATGTGACTGAGGTTTCACAAACAAACAACAAAATTCAAAACCCAAAAAAACGTTTCTCATCGTAGAATCGATCTTGCTTCCCGCTTTGTTGATTAAGATGCCGCTGTATGTTGACCAAATTTAAATAAGGAAATACCCCTACGTAGTTCGATCTAATTGTCCAACGAACTCGATGGGAGCTATGGCCCAAGGGTCATGCATGTCAAGTTCGAAGTCGTACAGACCATAACTGCTTGAGTTAACGTGACCACAGAGTACGACGTCAAAATGGCAGGTAATGCTGATCTCACTACGTTACGATCCGCATAATAAATAAGATCGACGAGTTGCCGAAATCGATTGAACATGAAAACATTCTTTTTAAATATTTCACTAGAAACTCAACCTTTTATTATTCAACGTGATGTTTGACTTAATTCCACAAGAGTCGACGACAGCTCGCAAAGAGTTTAGATTAATCTAAATGTGATGATGTAATACGATTAGAACAAATATTATCAATTGTGAGCAATGCTTGCTTGCTTAAAGAGACATTTTTGGGCCTTTGGGCTTATTGTTCGTTTGGAGTAGTACAAAAAAGAAATCATCCACTCGCTCATTATTACTTTCTTCATTCAATTTGCATAGATTGAAACCATTGTGTCAAACTCTTCCCTCCATACATTTTATCCATTTCTTGTCGTAAAAACTGAGGTAGCGGTTCAGGAAGATCTTTTACCCTAAAATGAAAGACACAAATTAGCATGAACATACGCCTACTCATTAAAAGCGTAATTTATTTTATCAATAATTACCGAGTCTCAAGAATTTGGTCAAAATGGATGAGGAATTCATGTAACGTTGGGTTTCTCGGATTACATTTGAAGGCCCTCTTTACACTCTGCAGCATGAGAAGCGGTTTATCTACGACACAGAAAGAAATCCAGGTAATTATTTAGTATATAAACATTTCTTAATAATTAACTTAAAAAAATTAATTAATATTTTAATTACCCTTCCGCTTGTAAATTTCATAAGCAAGTAGATGAGTTTCAATTAGAAGGTAAGCATACGACTGTAGGGGCTTGAGAAATTTAATAGCCATTTCAAGAGGTTGCTCATTTGAGGCCAATTTTTCTGGAACAAGATCTTCAGAAGGCGGTGTGTGATATTCTCCATCCTCAGAAGTATTCTGCTTTGACTTGGCATGCTGTTCCTTTTTCTCAGCTACCGCAGCGGCTGCCTAAAATTGACAAGGAAAAAAATAACCAAAGATAATTATAGGACATATTTAGACAATTGAAAAATAAATAAACATAAACACAGGAACAGCGACACGAGGATTTACGACACCACTGTTGTCAGCACTTTTAGTTACGAATTAACCGTCAAACGTGTTCACGAGTGACAACGACACTACCAAAAGTTACGACAGTAAATAATAGTGTGCAAAAACTCCTCTCATAGTCTTCGCTTAAGACAAAAATAATTATAGGAATGAATAAACGTGACGATTCTCAAAACGATAAGTTCCACTCAAATATAATAATAAAGTTTTTTTTTCAAAGGAAGTTAAAACTTACTTGTTGTTCCAACTCTGCTTTTCGCTTTGCCTTCTTTTGCTTACTCCTCAATTTCTTCAACTCGGCTGGTGTCAAATTATCTAAGCAAAGAGGAAGAAGACAAAAAAAAATTACATCAAATTCAATTCAATAATGATTAAAATTTGGGCAATGGCATAAGCTTTCTCCATAATCCACGGATTGTTCTAAATTTAATAATGAACATGAATTTCTTCAACCCCTTCATCCTTGTCTAAGGATAAGTGACTAAAACATTATCTTTCATCAAGATGAGACAGAAAATGTGTTTTTTCAATTCACGTGAAGTGATGATCCGTTGACGAACAAGACAACAAGAACATGTCATCGTCGTCGTCATCAAAAATTCAAACCTTACCATTGTATTGTATTAATCAAATGAGTCAAAATGATCTTGTAGTATGATTATTCTTTTAGCTCGTATAAAAGTGAAACTTTTGGAATATCTCTCGTCCTCACGACATTACATCCTCCACATAACAATACCTTATCATTCCATATTGCATTAGATATTCAAATTTGACGAGGTGTTTTTCGTCTCATTACTATCATTCTTGACTTTATGAAAGTCCAGTTTAAACCTATGTCACAGTTCTATATAGTCCAATTTCCTTTTTGTTCGTCCCAAGATCAAGTGGGCATAATCATATTTATGAGAAAAACTGAAATTTAAGTAAGTTTAAACCCATTATTTTCAAAAACCAAGGAATATGCTCTCGATTCTCGAATTTCTAGTAGTAGATTGCAGAAAAATTAGAATTGAATAATAATGTCAAAAATCATCATCGAATTGAGATCTAATTTCTGTGTCACAATTCGATGTTTGAGGTAAAAGGAAAAGGCTGAGTGGATTAACTCCAATTGACTCAACATGTTCTCAGTAGCGTGAGTGGATTTACTCATAAAAATGTAACAATCCTCACGTTCGTTCATATGTGTTACGAGATGCAATCGTAAATCGTAATCGTAAAGTTAAAACGTGGCCCAGCTAACTCTCCTTTTGTAACATTTATTATTAGCAAGTCTAATCACAATTTGACATTTCTTGGCTTTGTTGTGAGGAGAGCCCGCAAATTTCGTGCGTCTCTACACTTCTTAACAGTGTTATACCAAACAATGTCTCAAACCGAACGACAGTAAATAATCAACCAAAAAAGGAAGATGAAGTGACAATACAAAAGAACAACTGATAAATCGTCTCATTTTTTTCATCACTTGACGATTTCTTGGGGAAATTGCTCGATTTACACGCCTTCCATAGTTGGTCTTGGGCGACATACTTACATTCTAATTCTTTACTAACGACACACCTCTCGGAAATAATTAGCTCATTAAGGAATTTTACAAATTCAATACCCATTTAAAACTAATTTGAGACGTGTTGCATAATTTTTTAAAAAAGAACTTTTCGCTTCCGCAAAAACTTTAATAAACCTTGAAAGTCTATACTCAGATTCCATTTCGAAAATTAGAGCAACCTTTCGACTGTGCAATAAACCTGCAGTTGCAAGGGCACCACTAATATATGAAATAAGCATACAGCACTCAGCACCACAGTTTAAATTCTACTTGCTTTCAACTAAAGATCCGATCGGAATAAATCATGTGAAGGAGAAAGGTTTTAAAAGTTTTGTCATGAATGTAATACGACATGTGCAGTTTTGATTATTATTAATGACAGATTATTATTAAAGTACAGCAAACTGAAAGAGGTTAGGATAAAAGTGAAGTTAATTGATTAGTCATGCAAAAAATTAATCCAGTTTACTTTCTGCTTTTGTAATCCTTTTGTTCCGCACTAAATACGTCAGTAACAACACATTTGTTAACACAATACAACAATAACAATTAAACAAAGACAGAATAAAACGATGACCGTACAGCAAAATTTTGAATACTTAGCCATTTGAGTCAATTTTGTGTTGGGATTAACTAACCAGTCTATGAATTCAGATTGACCTAGCAAATTTAATTTAATCTATCGGTTCATTTTAATCATTTAATTATTGGCCTGGAAAGATAACTGAATAAAACCAAACTTGAAAATCGAAACTTTTAGAATTGGTAAGTTCGTGTATTTTGGACATGATTTCGTCGACAAACTACCGGATTTCTCATAACAAATCGAAAGTATTGTCCCAAATAGGTTGAAAGAGAAAACTAGACTTTGAAAAATTTCTGGCGTGAACAAAAATTAATTTGCAACGAGAATTCTTTAATTGGGGCCTGGACAATCAATATATGTAACCCAATCCGATTTTACATTTCATATCCTGGTACTGTTCCTTGCGACATATTTTCATAATTTGGAGTAAATTAATATCCCTGAGCAGACTTGTAATTTCGTAATCAATTTTTGATTTGAATACTTAATCCCTGCCCTAGACCTAATAGACAACCCAATATTACAATTGTAAATATACTCAACAAATCTTAATGTATCCGCTTTAGTTTATTGAGTAAAGTTAGCAATTGCATCTCAAATGTATCTCAAGGTGAAAAAGCGAAAGCAACAAGATTTTATTGTACCATAAATTAGTTGACTACCTCCAATACAACTGTGATTGCGGCTTTACTTTCAGGTTCCAAAGAGTAAAGAATAATTTCTTTCGTATGAGAATTGGATTAATTAGAGTGACACACGACATTGAGTAATATTTTGAACAACGTGTTCTCTTATGACAAATACATAATTTGTGTTTGCCTTTGGGCCCTTCATTTGCATCCTAAATACATACCCCCCAAGTGTTCAGCTTGATTTGACACCACAGACAACAATATCTTCTTAGTTATGAATATCAAGTTATGAACACGAACACGACATGAATTTATGGAACTACTATTTTTTGAATTCAGCATTAATTTATGCAGATTTTCATGTTAAATTACAACTAATCCTCAGCAATAAAAATCTTTCAGCCCAATCACTGTGCTATGTTCATCGATGTGAGAAACCGTACGAATGCGGCCTTCATTTAACCCTTTCAGTTCTCTAGGCCTCCCAATAATCAATCATTTTATCTTCAATAAAAAAAAATCAAAAACTAAGATTGTCCCAAAATTCGAAAATTATTAATACATTTCAACAGGAAATTGCAGCGAGTCTTACAAATAATAGGAACAGAAGTCTAGCAATAAGACGAAGTATGAAACATACTGTCTGATTTCGCTCTAAAATTAGTGCACACGTAGTCGATCGATCGATTTGCGTATTTACTATTTAAATAGTTTCTACAGAAAATTTTGCAGAATTTCATAATATGGTGGTAAAAGTGGGATTTCTTCACAGAAAATTCGTTATAAACCGAGAAAATTCCTTAAAAAATGTAATTTATGATCCTATGTAAATTCTCTACAAAATGCAGAATTACGGTGGTCTGGTTACCGATAGGTCGTCTGCAAAAATTTATGAAGCCACAAGGAAATATGGTATTTCCACCGGGGGCTTCCCTCATACAATCCTTAATTTCCTTACTTTTGCGCGTGCTCTTGCTTTTTTAAAAAAATAATTTGGCCGGACCGGAACTCTGCTTAAAATTTTCTTCCGCAAATCATGTCTCGTCCGCCCAACCCTTAAGGATTTCACGAATTCGATCTCGATGTATTTACACACCATATCCTTATGAAACAAAAGAAAGCATTTCTCTCCAACTTCTCATTGTGACAAAAAAATCATTCGCGTCAAACTACGTCATCTCATTCATCCGATGACAAAAAATAAAGCCAACCATTATGAATAAGATCCCTTCCAGCTGAATTCATTTTTTTCTCCCTGAGTGTGCAATTGAACTAAATGATTGTTCAAAGAAAAAAAAACAAAAAGCATGGGACGAACGGTGCGGTATGGCTCATAGAATTACTCAATAGATTCAATCATTATATCCGTACAGCCCAAAGTAAACTAAAGTGCAACCAAAATTCATACGTATCATACCTCCCTGTTGCCTCAAGTAATGAACTAACTTAACTAGTATCAAAAAGCTATCATGTTACCATTAAATCATAAACCATTAGTTACCATTAGGTTTCGTACCAATACTTTAGTAAATTACACGGTGTGCTAATTGCCTATACGCATTTGTCGTCATTATAATCCTATAAAACTTGGCTATAACTTGTCGGCCACACCATTTTATAACTTTAAAAACTTTTGCACTTGCATTTTGTGGACCAAGACCAATGCATGCAAATGCAAACCAACTTCTTTTGACAGAACTAGATCAAATCAAACTAAACTTTGTGTGCATTTAGGCATTGAAATCCCTCTAACTTCCTGTAAATTATAATCATAATCATAATAATGGCAAATGGCAATGGCACACGGACACTAGACCAGCCCAGTCACAAAACTTGACACTGTAACTCCCTACTCAATTATATTTCAAGAAAATATGAGTGGAGCTATAGCCGTCTTTTTATCAATTCCTCTAATCAATGCAATCGCTATTAGATTGATGAATGAAATGACAGTCTAGTAATACTGTACACTTGTTAAAGCACTCCGGGGTGCTGAAATAAAACAATGCCAAGAAACATGGACAATTGGACGGAAGAAATTTATAGTATTTTATTATTATTAACGACTCAAATCAAATCCTGCTTCCTTAACGAATGATTAGGTCGCGGTCGATCGGAGTAGAAACAAGAGCAAAAGGTTTGTAATCTGTTGTCGAACTAAAAATAAAAATAGAGGTTCTCAAGGAAAGGAGACCCTGAAATTTTTTCACTTACCAAACCCACCCTTTCAGTCAAACAAGACAAGGCACCCTTGACGGACTTCGTAATAAGGATTAATTTCTATTCTATTCTTTTTTTTTCTTATTTCTCAACCTTATTACTAACTAACCCATGACAATTTTATACAAGCCAAAATGTTTAAAACTAAGTAGTCAGTCAATAACACAACACATTCATTCACATTACATTGTATTTTACATTCCTCCCGTCAATACTTACAGTCGCGTCATGTCAATTCCTACCAAGTCAATTCACATAAGGGTTTAAAAGGGGGAAATTAACAACTTCAAGTATGCATAACATAGGATTCATGCATAAGGTGCAATACAATGAGTTCACAACAACACAACAGTTTTAAACAAAGACAAAGACAAATTTTGCATGTCTTACGAAAATGTGTACCTTGAGAACTTAAGTGAAATTTGCAATGAATACAGAGTCTACAACAGTCCCCGGACTCCGAGGCATGCCAAAATCCGTAGCTTAACATTTCGTTTTTATTACGTAGTAAAACAAAATGTAGGACCAAAAATCTAAAGGGATAAAACTTTTTCTTCTGCCAAATGGACTTGCAACAAAAATGCTAAATACTGCATTGGGACACTCAAATTCAGTATTTCGTATGTCAATCCCATAAAAAAAAATTTATGAGTTTGTTTCACCACGCGGTCAAACAAGTTTCAGTCACAACAATCGTTGTTTCCGTAAGCGTAAGGTAGGAAGGATCCATAGGTTTAGTCTTTCGAAATATTACATTATTGAAGGTCAATCGGCTTTGAAACCAAGTCGCGATACTTTACTAATGAACATGTCAAAAAAATGTCGCTCAAAGAACAAGGAGGAGAATCGGAAGTAAATATGCCAATTCTAATTCTGGAGTCGGGATCCGTCATCGAAAAAAATTAAATTGTCTATGGCAACGCCTATGCCCATATTCTGCATCCGGATCCGTTTGAAACAACATTAATTAAAAAGATTTCCACGCATGTTACGTAAGTCCATTGTAAAAACGAATAAAAAAAGCAAGTGAAAAATGTCAGGTCCAGTTTCTAATATCCTCAGTGTCAATGCAGTTAACTTCAACAGAAATACATCCTTGGACGTAAGACCTCTATAACCTAGCCATGTGCTAAGTTTTTTTTTCACAACAATGACGCAATACGTTCATTCATTAACAATGAGATTTAATTTATTATCCAGACGCGTAAGCGGATGCTTTGAATTTTAGTTGTCGGGAGACTGGATCAATTCCAATTCCACTGACATAATTTAAATGCAAATCGTTTAAAATCAAGTTAGCTCGGGGATTTCCTGATTCTATTGGACACCACACACGCACATTAGTATTTTTTCCCATCATGAAATCATGAGATTCATGAAGACAGTTTAATGCATTTGTCACGATACGGATTACGGACACAGAGCAGAGTAAACTTCAAAACAAGAAAATTGACAAACTATTAACAATTAATTTGTGTAAATTCCACTTGTCTTTGTCATTCAGAAGTCAGAGTCAGAGTCAGAGTCTTATCATAACCACATCATATCAGTTCATTGTGGTTTACTAGTACTAGTACGGCATTGCATTTGCCGGTAAGTAAACAAGGATTTAGTTTAAAGGACAACATGAGTAAAATCTATTAATAAGAATCCTTCAGAATTTCCTACGTATTCAACAAAAATAAAGTTCCATGATTTTTAAACTGACTCAGTCATTTTTAAACAGTTCGACCAGCCAGTTCCATAAAGTGGTTTAAAACAATTGTAAAATTGGAATGAGCTGCTGGAACCACATCCATATATGTAAGTAAATTCTTTTTTTATATGGCTTAATGGCGTAAGTACACAAACACTTAAATCAATCTCAACATGGAGAAGACACAAACAAAAAATTAACTTTACAATTATACAACTCATTCATTCAATCGAATCAATCCTGTCTTGTATGGCCGTGCTTAGAATAACAATTTGGATCAAACAGACTAAAGTAATTACACCGGTGAGTTTGAATTGTTAATATGCACTCGATTAAACATTATGTGTCTGTCTGATTGATTGATCTAATCTACACTCAAATCAAATCCTGTCCAAAAACCATCATAATCATTTTAACTCTCTTTTCTTTAAAATAAAACCAGAACAGCTGGTTTTCCACTCCAGTTTCTTTGAAGTCGTACTAAAATACTGGTTTGTAAGCACGTCAGGTCTTCTTCACCCTGAAGGCAAACTTATAAAAATCTTGGCTGGGCTTAAACACATTAAAATTTTTGTTTTGTAGGAACACTTGATTTGATATTTTCCCTGATTTCCTATGTAGCCTTTTAACCTTGGTCTACAAACGAGCAGGGGCGGCGCTAGCTACAGGCTAAGCAGGCTATAGCCTGTACGAAATTTCAGCCTTAGGCTAACAAAATCTAGAA
>JAQFYE010003384.1:0-15466 GCA_034694305.1 Protaphorura glebata
TTATTTTGGATGGTCTTCAAAGTAGCATAGCCCTCGACACTCAACTCGACCAACACTTGGTGTACCTTCCTTGTAAGGTGTTTTGTAATACGTAAAAATCCAAATAATTTAACCCTAACAAGAAAAGCGACCACTCAAAATTAGACACAATTAAATCATTTATGTCTAAGTCAAAATGCGAATTTCAATTTCAAAGAATTCCGTCTTTGTCTGTAATAGTTGTTTGCTGGCTTCGATCAATTCACATAGTCGGTCAACCGAAATTAAATCTAAATTCGATTAACTGCAAGACTGCAACAGTCATATGAATCGGAAGCACAAAAACTATCTTACTACATTTTCTAGAGTTAACGCTAAGGAAAAAAAATCACTGCATTGCAAGTTACAATCTGACGACTAATCCGAAAATCTGAAAATTCCTGGTAGATTGTCGAAACAGAATTTTTTTCGCATTTAGTATTTTCGTCACCATTTCTTTGAATTGGTCGAACCACCGGCGTGTTCTACGTTTAATTGACTTAACATTTGTGTAATAGGCGTACACAATGTTAACTAATTCCTATAATTGTCAGTGAACCTCGCCTTGCCTTGGGAGTCCCAACCCCAACTCCATCCATAATCTCACAGGTTGTTGCAGTTAAATACATCAAATTTAATACACAACTTACTCTTCTAAACCTACCACCGTTCACGGTCACCCATCCAATTATAAATCGTTACCGGTAGTCATGTTTCGACATGAAGTGAATTTACGATTTAACACTATATGTGTGACTGGAAACGGTATTTTGAAACAAAATCAACAATGACTTTCTAATAATTATTTCTACTACTCCCACCAGAAGCTACAAACGCATACACACATCTAAGGTGGAAAACATTTCTAGTAACATATTGTTTGTTGTAGTATTAAGTACTAAGTACACGGAAAAGTACATGTACCATTTATATAACAAGTACAAATTGAGTGGTTAAGTAGGAAACAATTACTAAATACTATACTGGCTTTTTTAAGTAATTACACGATTACGTGATTTGTCTACGCGTTTAGGGCGTTACACATTTTGGCGTAGGCAAGAGTTGGGTGGTGGTGGTGCAACGAACATAGGTACAATCGGTCATAGGTAATTAATTCCTGGAAGCTACATAACGTTTCCATAGGATTAATATTACCCAAAGGGATTGATTATGTTGGTTTGGTTCGGTGCGGGTGATTTGGACGGACGGAGGATTACATAATTACGCACATATACGAAACGAATTAAAATAAAAATCAGAAATCGAGACAATTGGCTGATTGGCAATGCATATTTCCTACTGGTACTATGGACTCTTGTACGCATTCAAATCCTCTTCAGGACTTTACGCAGTGAAATAAATTATGAGGGCCAGCACAATGATGACAATAATTATGATTCCAATTATGTAGAATTTTTTCTGAAAATAAAAATATGAAAGCGTGAATACATTGCCGCATAAAATAAGGCTCCGACTCTGATTATCTCAGATAATTTTGATCAAATTCGAATTAGTAGTATTTTCTCCGATATCTAAAGTGTGGTGACTATCCGATCTATCAGTTTTACAAGCAGTACAGTTACTCCTTTATTTGATCCGCATTCCTCGGATCGGCGACTACTGTAATACTTAATTCGATTCTGACCGGAGCCTCCTAATTTCTAAACTTCGGATTGATTTTTAATTTTTACTTACCCTTCGCGCTGCACTCTGGTAAGCGACCGCTGCTCTTGTCTCTTCCTGAGCTTTCTCCACATGTTCCTTTGCCGAGCTCACATGATTTTCAATTCGGTCTATCTGCTCACCCTGTATTAATTTAACAATCCAAGCGAATGTTAAAATGACCAGACCTTCTCGAAATATTTAATTTCTTATATCAGTCTCATCGTGTTCGTTTTTGATCGTCCTATTTCAGGTTTTCATCAGAATGTTTACAAATGAATATATTTCATAATTGTGATATTCCCGGATGTAAAGCTTTCAGCAGGCAAAACCTTCCCCCTCATATGTCACCTAATAATTGGTGTACGAATGGTCAAAATGTATATGTGCCTTAAATAAATTCATTTTTGTGGGAGTACAACACAGCAGCACTATGCAGATATAAAATTATCAGTCAGAGCGAATACCCATGTTCGAAATTATTTACCATGCATCGTTACCTAGCGCAGTTGTGATAAAATATCTAATTTCACGTTTATCGTTTGAGGAAAGGGAGCTAAGAGAAAGAGAAGGTGTAGCGGGTAGAGGAAGTGCATCACAGGAAAGGATAATCTATTAATTTTGTGTTTTGAATACCTGGCTCTCGACAAGGGTTGCCATTTCCACGAACATCTCATGGAGCTCACGAATGGATTTTTCCAATTGTATTATGTCATTGTGCCTTGCCTCAATATCCGCCAGCATCTGTTTGGCTTGTGCTGTTTCAGAAATTATCTGCAGGCAAAATTAAAATGTACTCAGCGACTCATTCCAAGAAATATTTAATCAATAGAAGTAGAACGATATTAATCTCCAGAAATTGGAAATCGTATCGGCTGGTCGACCGTGTTAAGGTTTAGGCTATCTTCCTGCAATGTAGGTAGTTATAATTGGTTTTCTCCTACGTATGATGTTTACGGACAATAATTGAATAATTACTGGTAAAAGCTGAATATGATTTAATTAACAATAAAGTCAAAGCCTTCGTTCTAGTAGGAAATCCTTACGTCTTAGTTTTCTCAACGTATTTGCAGTGATGGAAATTCGAAAAATTATTTCGAATTCCGATTACGATTTTTTAATTCGAATTGCTATTTTTTCCGATTTCGAATTGGAATGTATTCAAAAATTCCGATTCCAATTCTGGTCAAAATACCTTTTTTTCGAATTCGAATTACGATTCCGATTTCCATCCCTGCGTATTTGTACTACATTCGTTTGAAACATAACACTAACACGAAATGTCATCTAATACGACTTTATCTGTCAGTGATAACCATTCATTGATTTCTTTGTATACAACATTAACATTAAAACAATTATCGAAAATCTTGAACAAAACTTACGCCTTGAGTAAAGACTGACCAATCCCCTTGCTCCATTATATTTTCAACCTCTTCATCTTCAAGATATGTTCCGGCTGTAGACGTAGGATAACAAACGTTTCAGTTTTATGGTAAATTATTTTTAAATATTTGAGATCACATCTGAGTTGCCAAACTTACTGATTTCAAGTTGTCTTTTAATTCGACCTTTGCAACGATCTCGGTAATCCGTCTGTGCCAACTGGTATTCATTCATGGAATCAATGAATAGTCGAAGGAGAGCTGCATGCTGAGTTTTCTTTATTCTCAACCGAGCGTCTGATTCTTCGTCATTTTGTTCGTCTTTCTGAATTTGTCTTTCAATGTCTAAACATAACACCAAAATAATTAGTCCTGAGGAAACGAATTTAAAATGAAGTAGCGGCTGACGAAAGCGAATGTACATGCCTTTTAACTTCGATCGAATAACGGTTGACGTTCTTTTCAATCTTGCCATCAGTTCATCCAACTCCTTCCTTTTCGCTGTAAATTTTTGAAAAGCATATAAAAACCAAGGAAAAAATGATTTGCTTAAATAACACAATATTACAAGAATATTCTTACGGTCATCAGTATTCGGAGACGAGAGGATATCACTGTGTTTTTTCTTGACAGACTCGACGTCAGCATTCATTCCTTTCAAGAGGTCACGAATGTCTTCAATCTATTACACAAAATGAAAGCAAATAAAATGCCTGATTGATTAGCATTTATCCTACGTAAACAGTAAATAAATCAGAACCTGTTGGAGAAATTCACTAAGTCCGTCCAGCCTTTCCATCGGAATGACAACGGAGTCCTCATAACTAGGGGGACCATTCGGTCGCGTTTCCCCATATTCATCAACTGATGCTGCCTGGATCTGAAATATGAAAAATAAGATTGAAATTGGGCCAAGAATTAGGAAAATAGAGTAAACAAATAACTTAGGTACTATTACTTAAAAAGAATCTGATGAACCGGGTCAGCTTAGTTAAGATACTATAAATTATTGTAGACCAATAATTACAAATGAACATAATTAACTGACTGATTTGTGGTTTGTAAAATTGACATTACCTGACGCAGAGCACTCATACGATCTCGTGGCATCTCGGATTTGTTCGTAAGACTGCCGCAGTTATTATCTTTTTAAGACCACAAGTGTCTCCAAGAGGAAAATAATCAATGAATGATGTGAAGACGCTGTGGGCGGTAGAATAATGTAATTACGCAATTATCTGCAGCGCATCTAAATTATCCTTAATTTGCCCAAGTTGTTTGGATTAACGCATTTGTTGAATACTTCCGAAATTGAACACGCACACGCACCGAGTCCTCGCACGTAGGTATCTTGATTGTAGGTATATTCAGCTGGTGGACTGGTTGGTAGTTTATTCAGTTCGCCAATTAATTCACAAACACACAAATTCTGTAAAGTTGAAGTTAGGATAATTCCGACCACTAACAGTCTTAATAATTTAAAAGTAGGTAACTTTACCGAAGGAAAACATTGAATTAATGGTACTAATGTTGAATTATTTGAACCTGTAATGGTAAATTAATTGTACAACGTAAGGACCTACGGGGTGTTGGCAATAAATCAAATCAAAAAAAATGGTGTTTAGGTTTAGGAATGTAATACTGGAAACGGTCATCCAAACACAATAATAAATTAATAGTCAGAATTGCTCCACTGACTATCCTCATAAATTACAAATTAATTCCTCGTGCCTTCCATTCCAGTCAGTGAACAGTGAAGTCCTCCAAAATGACTAATTAATCCATCCACCAATTTTATCTTGTTACTGTTCAAGTGATTTATGATTTATTGTAGAATTTGATGATTAATCTCAGTCTTACAACTCAACCCTGTCATTGAAATATTTTGTGTTGATAAAGGACATGACGTCACTGTTGATTATTCATATGATCAACCACCAAAACAGCACTTCTTATTTATACAACTAAATGAATGAATGGTAAATAACGTGTCTTAAAACTGAATAAGTGTTAATTTTTTCAGTGTTTCTACGAAGTGTAAGTGTACGTGTTAGAGTAGAAAAAAATAAAATGTAAATATTTAAGTTAGTCAAGGTCGTGGCCCCGCGGTAGTCAAATAAATTTAACTCGAGTCATATTTTGATTAGTACTTTTTTGTGTTCGAATGAAATGAAAAGTGATGAAAAAAATGGAACGAAAGATGAAATTGAGTTGAAAAACCGTAAACTGGAACTGAATATAAATTGAATGAATGAATGGACTGTCTACGTGTGTGTCTGGATGTCTGATTGTGAGTCAATCCGTGGATTTTTCTCTATATTTTCTATGTTTTGGTGTGAGAGTGTGTGAGTGTCACTCCAACCCCTTTCCTTGTCAATTTCTACTTTCACCAAATCCCACACTCCACTTTCTTCTTCAGAATCGTGACGTCGACTTAAGATGAAAGCTTCGGGCGTTAGCTAATTTTCTAATCTCGGCGCTGCGGTTTTTTTCATACAAACAAGTTGAGGTTTTCAAAAATATTACTTCTAACGAACAATCATTTCTTTTAAGTACAAAGATTTCATCGATCAAATTATATTGAGATTTTCCTATACAAAAAAAACACCGTAAATGACTGAATAGACGCATGGATCCGATTATGCGGCTTGGGTCATGACGTAGGATATTCGGGTTATTCTATTAGAGCAAGTAGGTTCGTGAAATAAACGCTGGGCCGGCTAGTGCCGTTTTTAAATAAGCACCCGGGCGTCCGTCGTTTACGCGGACTTATCCCTTCAAACACGTTTTGAGTCAAGTGGTGGCTTATCGTATATTTCTATGAAGGAAGTCACCAACTATGTTATGCGGGTTCAGAATTCCTCCCATTTTGACGAATGTATTACTCCACTAATCAGCACACTGCATCCAATCTGTCATCCTAAAACAACAGGACCATCTTCTAGTGATTATCCTGAAAGCGTAAGCTTAGGTGGATGTGTGGTCATAGTTTGCATAATTTTCGGACTTTTTGGTCTAATTGTAATTGTAATTTAGGTAAAGTTCTGATATTTTACGGATTTAATAGGTACATACTAGACACTATAATGCACTGGGCAGATCAATTAAAAAAAGACTTTTACGTAGTACGTAAGCATAAAATTTTGTACGAGTATTCCGTCAGAGAAATGGGTCATACCATTTTTTCTGTATCTTTAAACTCGATCGGGAATAAAACACATTCTCTAGAGAAGTGTGGTTTGGTTCAGTCTGTTCAGTGATGATCTATCAAACTTCAAAATCCGATGCGCGCAACAGCCTGGATTGACAGTTTTGTGTAAAACGAAGCACAAAAAAGAAAATTATATAGAATCCTTTCTTCCATAAATTCAAGGTCATCCATAAGCTATGTACAAATAGCCCTTTACTACTTGCTGCTTCACATGTTAAGGGGTTGATTCAACGGGCAGACATGTGCGAAGTGCGGGTACTTTGAGGTATTCCCCCACTTGACATTTCTGCTTTTCTATAATGTACAAAACGTAACGTTCCTCAGGCCAAACGTAATGCCGACCTCACCTCAACCACAATTAACCCACTCTATAGTGCAACAAGTATGCGTGTGTTTGACCCTTTGATAATGCCTTAATCAAATATGAATGAATGATCCAAAATATTTTGACACTTTACTATGGAATACTTCTTTCTTTAGAGGAAATGGTTGTCAAGTTATTTTGGAAGGAACGATCAATAATATTAGATTAGCTAGGCTTCATTTGGATTATATGCCGGATACGAATTGTTTGTCATTAAAAGTTTGTTTATTTTAATAATCCACAAATGTGTCCGCCTATCAATAGGCAGCACAAGAAAGCTTCTAGAGCACATTATGCAACTTTAGCGAAGTCCTCGTCTCAGAATTGCCTGATGAATCACACGCAAACTCTTATTTTTAATTTCTTGGCGATTTGGAACTTTGAGGTCAGGAAGGTCATCCTCATCAGATTCATCTGTCGCAACTGGGCTTCCAATACGAATGAGTCTAGGTTGAACACTGGGCTGTTTCACAAATTGTTCATAGTTTCGCTCTGGTTCACGCCCAATAAACATCTGCGTAAACCGGTCTACGGCCCTGACTAATTTTTTGATTTTTGAGTAAGTTTGTTTCATATGCATCTTGACGTCTCCACCCAGAATCGTGATGTGTCGTCTTCGATCCTCCAGTCTATTTAGCGTCGCTAGAATGCAGAGTCTCAGTTCTATAGAGATGTCTCCATATTGCTGGAGTCGTTTTAACGCTTCTCTGTGATCATTTCGAAGTAAAACCAGAGACTCTTGGAAATTGCGTACCTTCTTTTCATATCTATTTAAAATAAAACATTGAAGAAGTGTAAAGTATAGATAACTATTAAAGCAAAAGCTGCTACGACGGCAACCCCAGAAATTCCTCCGACCGTCACCATCAAACACCGATGGTTAGAACCTCCATTTAAACCTTGTTTTAATGGAGCCCATTTAGGTGAAACGGTTTGAACAACTACAATTTCGCATTCCATTTTATGGTATTTACACAGATTTTGCGCGGAGTCTGCCCGGGGAATGACGTTATGATTCCCTAATCTTTATACGATTAAAACCTCCCTTATAGGAACGCTATCGGTCGAAAGAAAGTGGTCCCATCTCCCATAGTCCCATTCTCCCATTTTATCTCGGAGGTAGTCCGAATTTCTCCATTCCACATTATTATGTTTTCTTACTCTGAGTCTTTTTTCTGGCCGGTGTAGCGGAAATGACACATCATCAGCATCAACTGATTTCTTTGTTTCAAGAGGAGATCTCGAAATTCTTCTTTGCCTTCAAGGTCGACTTTCAGACGTTCCCCGAGTGCCCGTACAGTGTTTGACCTTTGGCAATTTTAGAATTGGTCAAAGCATATTTAAAACATGTAGGTAATACATTTCCAGTTATTCGAATTACCTCTCAGGGATCAACGTCAGGTCAGATACTCTCATGACTTCGACAAGGCGACGAGCCCTGTCGCGATACTGGCATACAACTTCTTTCTTTTGGATCATTTCTTCCAACATGTTATTCGTCTCAACAAGATCATCTGATTTTGAAAAGTCAAACGTTTGGTTGTTGGCGTTGGTCGAAGGCCCATGAGCATGATTTTCAACTAAAACTTTTTCAACAGCTTTCTTCATTTTCGCCATTTGTTTTCGCCGTTGTTTCCGATTCTCAGAAGCTTCCTTTTCAGTCAAGAGTAAATTTTTTGAGGAATCCGCTCGAAACTAGAATGGAAAAACGGTACGATTTAGGTGAAATATATTGACAAAATAAAAATTTCCTCTTTCTTGTACAATCTTACGTAAACCGCGTCGTCCAGCATTTGCTGAAGACTTTGGACTTCTTGTCTGTGATGTCGAAGTTGGTTTTCTAAAGCACGAAGTGTCGGAAGATATTTCCCCTGTTCTTCCCGAAGTATAAATTTGATATTGTAATATTTCGCGTGCAGAATCGAAGCCGTTTCTTTCTTGACTGCGAATTTCATCAAAATATTTGAGTTGTCCTTAAGTCTTTGAAATTTTTTCATAATTTACTTTTAATGTTCTCGATAATATTGTCCAATCGTTCAGCTTCATCTAGAGCGGCTATTTCCCATGGAAGAGTACCCGGACGAGGCCATTTTTCGATCATCATGACTTGCCTCTCTGCATCCTCTAATTTTTTTCGTTTCTCATTTAATTCGTCCAGTAAGACATTTAATTTCTTTGTCGTGTCAAAGAGTTTATCGTCTAACCAAGGAATCGCTACCTGCAAATTTTAAGAAATAGTATCGGTGCCACACATTGGTGTCATCCTAAACTCAAATAAAGAGTTTATCCTCATAGTCCAGTGGCATTCCGTAGTGCGTCTGTAATTTCGAAGAGTTAACCTCACTGAAGTTCGAAAATCGTTTAGAAAAGTCTATATTACCCTTGAAACTCTCTCAGTCATTGCTAACTGGAATATCCTGTGTGCTCGGAGTGCATTTTGGACAGAAGTTTGCTCGGATTTTAGAGCAGACATGAGACGAAACCTAAGTTCTCGAGTTTCCACAAATAAATCATGGAGAATACTTGATGCCCCCAGCCGAGACTCCTCAAAATTTTCCGTTAACACACGATTGTACTTTTCTGTAAAATTTAAAATCCTCATCAAGAAAACCTGAGATCTGGAGACACAGTCGAACCTGCACCAGCAGGCGACATTGGGTTGTATCGTTGTGTGACCAAAAACGCCAAAAAGAGATCGTATGGTAATGGTGGTAATCGTAATCGTAAGTTATGGGAGTTAGAAAACATGTCCTAGCGTAATTGCTCTGTCATCTTCAGATGGTGGTAGATACAGGTTCGACTGATAATAGCAGGTGGTTCAGAGTCATTCTTTCTAATCTTAACCTTTGAGTGATATTTTTGTCCTAAGATTTTCAATCTGATCCTGGATCGGTACAACTTCATCCAACAGTTCATCTTCTTCAAAACCTTCGACTTGAGGTTTTGGTACCAGTCGACCGTATGTTGATTCCATTCGTTGCAAATGCATGTTAAAAAACTTATTCGGTCTTAATGTATTTATATTAATTAGTGCGTCTTACACTATTATATTATACTCGTAGAGCGGTTGAATACCATAGTAAACTGTGTAAATAGAATAAAACATCGGGACTTAAAATGTGGAAAATATACATGGCACAAGAAAAACCTTTAAGTGGAATCGAATATTTTGTCCATTTGTTTTCAACGGGGAAAAAACTTTCCAGGGAGGATGATATTCCGTGTTACCGTGGGAAATGTCGTCCTTTCGCTTTTGGCAGCCGATTTGAGATCAACTTTTTGGAAATACAAAGATTTGAAGAAATGAAAATATCGCATAAGGTCTATAGAGAGATAATTTGATGGAGAAATCATGTTTCTGGATTACTCAACTAACATATAAGTAAATGAAAACGACTGACCCATGCTGAGCAGTGACAATATTATCGGGAAATGCTGCACCAGGTACCATAATTTGTTAGACTAACGGATTACGATTAGAAACCGGTCCCGAATAGTAACCCGGTCTCGAATACTAACCGGGTCTTTCTCCACCTTTCTCCATGTACTCTTGTGGAGAAAGTGGTGAAAGTCTGTGACCTCCGACCTTGTCTGAATAAATACTAACCCGGGTGTGAGGTTCTTTTGGGTTACCTCACGAGGTCAACTGGTTCAAGTGCCGGTGTACCTCCTCCCCATATATGAGGATACAGGGAAGGTAAATTGAGCCATGAAACACACGGGAATAATGATTAGAGTTCAATTAATTTAGTGGATTTAGGGTTTATTCCAGTGTAAAGCTCAATTAGAATTTAGACATAATTCAGTTCCAATTTGTATTTGTATTAGGTAAATGGCTAATCGGGTACATGATTTTAATGAGGAATCCCTGCAGGAGATTCTCACCACGGAACCAAGTCCGGGTCCTTTGGAGTCCGATGGTCGACTCTCTAGTCTTGAGTCTGATGGTTGACTGAGGATCTTAACTTACATTAGTTGTTACTTAGGACTAACATTTGAGTTCTAATAATATTTTAGATCGTCTTACGAGTTTATAAGACTAAATTTGGTAATGGTATTAGTTACAGGACTTTGCTAATTCAGGTTTTTATTCCGACTATCATACCTACAATGAGTTTAGAACTGGGATTTCCCCATGCCGATTTTCTGCCTGCGCAACACGGTTACTCTTGCTCTTTTGGCACTAGCTATTTTTACTCTTCTTTCTCCTCTTGTTATTTCTAAACTCTAGAGCAGACTCTTCTGGCATAAACATTAGGCTAGAGACTGGTTTTTGGCACAACGCCGAAATACATGTTGAGGCGTACGTGACGACACCTACCGACAATGAGAGATTTGAATTTCATAACATATCCAATCAATATTGTTGTCAAATAGAACTTAGGGATTTTTAGACATGCATACTCAGTAACCAGAAATAATAAGATAATTGCTATGTAACACATGATACTAGTTGCCTTGAACGATGATCGGATGTTGTCTTGAACGATGATTTAATATATAATGTGTTCAATGATGATAAAGCTCGACGTGATAATAAATATTGGAGTTATTAATATAAATTAACATTCTTGAAATGAAAAACAAATGAGTGAAATTACATGATCAACTAATTAAATCATACACTAATTACTGGACAAAACACAATGTAACTCGAAATGTTGATTGTGTTGAGTTCTTTCTTGTCCTTGCTCTGATTTCTGTAAGCATAGTAGAAATATAAATTAATTTCAAGATTATCTTTGACAACGTACAACGTTGTAATAATTAATCTCATGATCTTATTGTAGTTTTTAGTAAAACATTATTCGAAAATGCCCTGCCGGAGAATGATGGGCCATAGGATCCTTTCCTAATCGCCTTACAGCTTGTAGTAGAGATACTCACAAGTGCCTATTTGCCTTAACAAAACTTAACTATAAATGGGCGTATAATCTTTAAATTGTTTACTCCATGTTGATATGAATGAGAGTTTGTCATACAAAAGATATTTGAGTAATTAGGCTTGATTTAAAAGCATGAAATAATCATTTTCTCAAGTAATAAGACCTTCATTGAAATTATTGCAATGTGAAAACTTAGAAACTGCCAAAATTGGAAACATCAATAGCAATGTATAAGCTGGTTAAGATTTCAAGAAAGAGTACCAATTTATCCGGTTTGGTGT
Organism: Protaphorura glebata; assembly: GCA_034694305.1. NCBI lineage: Eukaryota > Metazoa > Arthropoda > Collembola > Poduromorpha > Onychiuridae > Protaphorura > Protaphorura glebata. The sequence continues at coordinate 11,808 of JAQFYE010003384.1, forward strand.
ACTGGGTTAGAGTGTTGGCTATTCTCCTCTTTGTCAACTTTTCCCCATGAAAATATCCGAACCGAATTTACAAGGTAAATATTTTGCATGTTTTGTTTTAGAATTTTGTACTTATCTGAAGGGTTTGAATTTGGTTAACTCAAAGTATTGTTCGAATCTGCCGCTGATCTGCCGCTGTTCTGCCGCTGTTCTGCCGCTGGTCTGCCGCTGATCTGCCGCTGTTCTGCCGCTGGTTTGGCTCTGATCCGCCCTCAGTCTGCCCTCGATCTGCCCTCAGTCTGCCACCAATCTTCCTCCAATCTTCCTCTAGTATTCCTCCAATTTAGCGGATGAATTTGGCTTTAGCATCATACTGACTTCCACCATAGTTGAACTGTACTTCCACCGAACTTTAACCGTTCTTCAACCATGCTTCAACCGATCTTCCACCAAGCAAGTTAGGATTGTAATTCCGAGTCCATTTTACGGACACACTGTTCACTTTTTGAATTTGCACATCCGGTTGTTTCAGAAATTACACAATTTGACGGTTCGTAAAAATTTCGGCAATCAACGGTTCGAAGGATCAGATTTGCACATCCAGTTGTTTAAATTTGCACATAAGACAGACTGCTTGATTTAACAATTTCGGCTTCACGGTTCGAAGGATCAGATTTGTGAGGTTCTTTTGGGTTACCTCACGAGGTCAACTGGTTCAAGTGCCGGTGTACCTCCTCCCCATATATGAGGATACAGGGAAGGTAAATTGAGCCATGAAACACACGGGAATAATGATTAGAGTTCAATTCATTTAGTGGATTTAGGGTTTATTCCAGTGTAAAGCTCAATTAGAATTTAGACATAATTCAGTTCCAATTTGTATTTGTATTAGGTAAATGGCTAATCGGGTACATGATTTTAATGAGGAATCCCTGCAGGAGATTCTCACCACGGAACCAAGTCCGGGTCCTTTGGAGTCCGATGGTCGACTCTCTAGTCTTGAGTCTGATGGTTGACTGAGGATCTTAACTTACATTAGTTGTTACTTAGGACTAACATTTGAGTTCTAATAATATTTTAGATCGTCTTACGAGTTTACAAGACTAAATTTGGTAATGGTATTAGTTACAGGACTTTGCTAATTCAGGTTTTTATTTCGACTTTCATACATATAATAAGTTTAGGACTGGGATTTCCCCATGCCGATTTTTTGCCTGCGCAACATAGTTCTTTGTGTGCTCTCACCCTTTCTAATCTTAGATTCTAGAACACACTGTAGTCTAGCAAAACATTGAGCTAGCCACTGCTTTTTGGCACGGTTGCGGAAATGCAAACCGTGTCATGCCCTCTGACTACAAGAGATTTGAATTATACGAATGTAGAATTTAAATAAGCATATTTACAATTTTATGGGGTAATGTATAGTAATGAATTTAACTATAGTTACACCAAGTGCACATATCCCGAAACGATAGAGGCTTTTGATTTAGACAAATTCGTTAGTTATTGTTTCTAAGCTTTCATTAATTAGAATTATTGATCACTGCATTATCTTATCCGTTAAGAAATTTGACAACAGTAATGGACGCGAAAGGAACTAATAGTATTTATACAGTCACAAGCGCGTTCATTCGCTTCTTCTTTTACAGCTTTAAACTTTTTTCTCACTCTTTTAGATTATTATTGTAGAAATAGTTGTATTGGATTACATGTTTCATAACATGGCCATTACAGCTGAGAGAAAAAATTGATTACAAACGAAAAAGGTGATTGGACGACATTCCAATGAAATAACTTAACACATTTGGACAAAATTAAGAAATGAGTAATACATATTCACTGGTATAACACTTATGTGAAATTGACATTGCATAGTAGAGAGAAAATGAGTCATACATAAGTAATTCATGATAAGTTGGGGGTTAAGGATGACATGTAAGTGGTGCAAGAATTACTGTCAAGACCGCGTGTGACAAAACAAACGGGAGTGAGGCGGAATTAAAACACAACAAAAAACTGAGATTCGGGTAGTGATACAAATATGTGGATTTCCACACCACAGAGGTCCGTAGCATAAGAAGCAAAGTCGTGAGTTTACACAGAGAGTATACTGGTTTAACAAGGTAAACGGTAGTTGTGTTACGTAATTATTTGATGAATACGATCAAGTAAATATTATAGAGATATATGCAATTAGTAATAGCACAAGTACAGATATGTAACTCAATGTGTACAAGTTATTAAGAAGTAATATTGCTGTCCTGAACGAGTCACAGAACAAAATATTTAAAAAAAAAATGTTAAAACTGTAGTCTTGAAAGATGTCTTGAACGATGTCTTAAATGGTGTCTTGAGCGATGATGATTAGCCTGCTGGTGTGATATTTTGAAGAAAATTCTGAAGGTAAGTTGAGCCGTGGTGACCAGGTAGGTAACGAGTTCACGATGAATTCCGAATGGTTTAAAGAGTTTCCTTTCGAGCAATGCCTTAGTTTGGTCGTTGGGCAGAATTTCAAGAGAAATGATGCGATGAGAAACCAATATTTACAATGATACTTACAAATTAACAGAATTATGAAAATTAAAACAGGGAAAACAGTTGGATGATCTTGACTTGATCAGTTATTTTGTAGTATAAATTTTTAAAATCAACATATTTGCCACTGGACATAGAACACAATTGAACTTGAAGGGTTAAATTGGGTTGCGTTGTCCGTCACATACATTTCTGAAAATACATCAAAGAAAACGATTAATGAACATATTAATTGGAGTCACAAACAATATTGGATTTGCATTGATAACAATATAATAAATATGAGTCAATCTTTTGTAGAAAATAGCCCAACGTTACATTACTTAAACCTAGAGAGAAGTTTTGTTGAGACGTGCCACTTCTTGAACGTGTGCCTAAATCTAGAGAGAGGTTTTGTTGAGACGTAGCCACCCCTTGAACGTGAACATATAACATCGTGAAGCTTCATAAAATATCGATTCAAAATTAAATGAATACTGGCCAGCAGGAAACATGATTGATCAAATCAGTGATTTCCCGCCTACTCATGAAATTTTGAATTAATAACGGAGACCCTGTTCGCAAACAGGAGAGTTCTGACGCGACTGCTGAAACGTTGGTTTGTAGTTGACCAATAACTACGCTGTGCGAGCGCTTTTACCCCATTATAAACATCATAAATATATAACCACTGCGCTGTGAAAAGAAAGCGCGTATTAGTAAGTGAGCGTATCTTATTGGCACCCTGTATGACAAAAGATACTTTTGACAAAAGATTCTAGTGACAATTATCCATATTTATAATTAGTGACTCATTGAATGCGATGATAATGTGACTTGTGACGCAAAAATATGTTATGGCGGTTTACGCGCGTGAATAATAATTTACAATTTCACAAAATGAATTAAACTTTTGTTGTGAACGATTTTGACATGGCTTAGAAGTATAGTACGTAAGCATAAAGAATAATAAAAGCGTACATTTTGGCCGCAAGACTCGTAAAAAGTATGTGAAAGATTTATTATAAGAATTCATCCGTTTCGCTGACATAGGGTTTACCGAGAAAAATGTAAGGCTAGAGATAAAAGACCAAGTTTATTTTTAAAACATTATTTGAAGGTTGACAAAAGTTTTCATGGTCAGTCAAGACCAAGGTAATTGTAAT
>JAQFYE010003385.1:0-15464 GCA_034694305.1 Protaphorura glebata
TTAGAATCTCCCTTGTTATTGGTAGCCACGTTGTTAGGGGCGTTAAGTCCAACCCGAAGGGTTCATCCTCGATTTCGGGACAATCAACGAAGCATAATTTCTTTTTTTTAAACCTTTCTAAAGTGAAAAACCAAAATCAAAAGGGCGAAAGTCGATTTTTAAAGGGATAAAGTCTTTTTCAAAAGGGAGATGCTCTAAAGTTAAAAAATCTAAATCTAAAGGGCGAAAGTCGATTTCTAAAGTGGAATTGCCAAAAGAGAGTTCATCATTTTCAGAAGGGTGAATCGCTATTTCAAAAGGGCCCAAAAATGGATCCCTCTGATTACTGCTTTCTCACGTTTTACTGATTTATCTGTAACATACGCGTTATGTCAGGTTGGAATGTCCAAGAATTTCTAGCAGTGAACCAAAATTGTATTTTACGATAAATCTGTATCTGTGGTCAGTATGATGGATTTGACCTTTGGGGTTGGTTATAGAGTCAATTAAGGGTTCTAAATTAAAAAGTACTCTCCTTGTTTCGACGGACTTTTCGGAAACACCTCGGCCAAAGTTCACAAGAACATCAGTACATTAATTTGAACGTTATGGGTCTAATATTCAACATTTTCTACAGACTCTCAACTCGCAAATCATGTCGAGCAAGGACACGGGTAAATATGGAAGCTCAAGTAAGTAATAGTGGGTTATCCAATAATATTCTACTGAGGTTGTTATTAACCGAGCCCAATGTCACCAGTTGTGACGTCAACTCGTACGTTGCATGAAATCACAACTAATGCAAAATTTCGACTTCATGTTTAAAAAAGATTTCAACTAATTTATTTGAAAATTGAAACCCTAAACTATTTATATTTGTGACAGTGAGCGGAGGTGGAGGAAATACTCAAAGTAGTGGAGGCGGTGGTGGTGGGGAGAAATGCCCAAAAACTGGAAGTGTTGGCACCAAATCCCAGTGCCCAGGATGTAACTGCAGCGGTGGAAAAGGCAACGATTCTTCTACAAAGACTGGATCTGGAAAGTGACATTGACATGGATGAAAATTGCACTAAAAATCACTATACTAAAAATTACACTGCTTTGTTAATTAATCACATGTATCGATAATGGTCAATAAAAACTTATTATAACGCCTTATTATAAAGATCTTTTAAGAAGCTAATAAAAATCTCAAACTAATCGACAATCGGGAATTTAATGATCAAATATCTTTGCATTTTACGCAATCGGTCATTTAGCTTTTATGGAATGTCAGCCAAGTAGAGGGAACAACAAACTCTAATAGGTCAAAATATCTTTAAGGAAGTAACCTGATTTACCTGGCTGAGGGATAAAACCCCTAACACAGGGAGCAAGGGAAATTATGACAGAATCAAAACGCTAAGACGGATCGGACGGAATTCAATTAATTAAGAGTGGGTCATTTCATTGGACAGAACGCACTATTCAATCATATCGGCCTAGATTGAGGTCAGATCAATATTGAGATTGCTGAAATGGAAGGAGGAATGAAAAGGAAGTAATTCGCTAATGATATAGAGCATGCAAAATTGTTACTGTGAATTGAATTTGTCAAAGTACTTGTGAAGCTTGCCTGTTCCAAGTTCAAGTGAATTGGTTTCATAAATTATAAATTTAGTTTTAACCAGTTTGATCGCTCACATGATTTATCTTGTCAAACTACAATTATTGGAAATGAAAACCACGCATTCTTGCTTGAAGTTTGTCAGACAGGACTGTCTAAAGTTTATTTATACATTCTCGTTTTTCGTAATGATTTTTGCTATGCTATGATGTATGTATATCTCCATTCATTGCAATTTGCAATCATCAATCATGTTCCAAGACAAACAGTGCAAAATTCCAAAGGTAGATTACCCAGATAGCAATAAATAATTCCTACCTGGCAAGAACGAAATAAATTTCAGAAACATTTCATTTCAAACTTTGTTGAATAAATATTGTGACACGAAATATTGTAAAGAAACAAAAAAATAAGTTATTATAATTTTCGAAGACTTTTAGATAAATACAAAATTCATGTGGATGGAGTTACGATATATGTCATTCTGGATTCCAAGTCGCATGAGGGTTAGACTTTTTTTTATAAATACTCGCTATGACGTTCCTCTCGTTAGTTATTATACAGCATAATATCTTGACATGTTGACAAAGGGAACGAGAAAGATCTGTCAATTTGTTTTGTCCAATTGAGTTAATTGGTCTCTGAAAATATTAATCAGTTTTCTATTTGCAGTTTATTTTTATCGTAGAACACAGCTGTCACAAGAACTAACGAGAATACAAATGAACGCGACGGAACTAATGCGTCACTATTTTCTGGATAAAATTATCTGAAATGTATATCTCACTTTAAGCCGTCAACTCATAATTCAGGTTCGGTAGTATTCATAAAGGGTAAAAGGAAATTCCAACCACCGGGCAGTCCTGCACAGAGTAAATAAGAAAATAATCAATCAATCAATCCATCAATGTCCGTATAAAATAGAACTATCTGTATGACCATTTGCTGATATGAAATTTGGATAGGATTGTCAGTCACAAGCCCCACGTGGAAGTTCGATAGATTGATCGATTGATTATATAGCCACAATTCCCAAACATGACACACTTTGTCAGAATAATGATTCATAGTAAACTACAAAGCCTGCCTTCAAAGTTATATGAGGGGAAAGTGTATACCCCATCATCGTATTGTAGTAAGGTAACAAAAATGACTTCCTTTGTCAAACAGAGTGTAGTAAATGTCAAAACCTGGATAAAATAAGCAATGAAAATCCGGAGATCAAAATATGTTAATAATTGCGTGTCGATTTTCGGAAACAAACGCCTGCACCAAACCAAGATCCACTTCGATCTTTTACGAATGAATTTTTTTTAGTTCCGGCTGCCATTTTCTGCCTAAATCTAGAATTCCTAAAGTCGAGTTTTTAAGTGCATCTTTAGTATAATTAAAATATTCCCTGAAAAAAAACGTGACGAAAAATACAACTCCAAGGTAGGACAGCGAGTTTGTAAATGGAAATCGGCCAAAATAGTCTGAAAATAATTATGTGGATCCTTAGACTAACCAGCCGCCATCGCGGAAGAGAATTAAATTTGGCTATGGTCATTAATTAAAGTCTTTGTTTAAAATGTTCAAATAAATCGAATGTTTGGCTCTTGCGCCCTTTCTTTATTGCATATTTTGTTAAGCTTTCGTGCAAACTCCGACCGTTCAATATATCGATACCCACTTTCCGAACAATAGGTGTGTGACGAAACCTTGACCATGTACATAATGTGAATATTTTAATATGCGTAATGTGAATTCAGCGGAAATCGCTAAGCCATGTCTGCATGTTGAATAAACAATTTTAAACATACCTAGTGTGCATAATAAATCAGGTCAATTTTATCCAACACAAATTCTACAACAGTTCAACTCCAAACCGAAACATATACTTAGTTGAAGCTGCAATGAAATATTTAGGTGGATTCCTATTCAATGCAAACGTAAACCCACCCAAGACCAGACAATACATACAAGCAAAGAGTTCACCAGAAATACATACTCAGCACTCAAGCTAGGGCATAAATATTTTAGATTATTGTGTCTTTTGATATTCTTAAATAAACCATAAAATCATGTTGGAGCAAACCTTCTCCAGAAAACGGTTTAAAATTATTCCGTCACCAGTCCGTAGTACTGGCCTCTAGTCTAGGGTTTAAAGGTTAACAGTCCCTGATTCATAGATGACGCGATTTCATATGGCAGCACATTATCTTTAATGTCCTTTAGTAAATCCTCAACTGTGTAATGAATCCCGCGATGGAAACTCGGCATGAGGCAAGGCATGAGAATTGCAGCGCAACCGGTAAATTTTTGCCGGAACTGATTTGCAGTTGAAAATGCAGGTAATGTTGAGTCTGCGCCTGGCAAAATTTCAGAGCACCCATGCCATGTGGAATCACTAACTTTAAACCTACTAAATATATATTTTTTTAATTTATTTTGCATAATTCCTCCCAGAATAGGTCAGTTTTCATTTCACCGAAGTAAATGTAGTTGGCCTGGCAGTGCAGAACGGAAAAACGTCGCAAGCACCACAATTTGTCGGTACCACGATCGAATCCTCGGCATAACATAACGAAGAAGTCGGGGTGACTTCTTTCGGAGCCTCTTATCCCGGCAACCGTGAGCATTTTAGTCCGTTTCATTATCCAATTATAAAGTGGTGCACAATCCAGCGACGAATGCCAGTATCTCCACTTATTAGGTCTCATTATATTAATTCAAGAGCGTGCGATAGCGTTCGATCATATCTTTCCATCTTGCACTCTAATTGACCTTGAATCGTATTGTGTTCATTTTCTCTGGGGAAATATTAAACCGTTGAATAAAAACCGAGGTCATTCATGGAACGCATAGGCTTTCCCCAAGTCCAATGTGTATGGAAATTATTATCAGATGTTGTCGACTAAACAAAGAAAGGGTAAAAACAGTCAACTAATAGCAAAACTAGAAATTCCCTAGAAGCTTTCACCCAATCTCTTTCTTTCTTCACATTTTCCACTGAAACTATGTAGTAAAAAGAAAATCAATTATTTACACCTGGCTGCCCAACCCAGTCGTAGTCGCAGCCCATTAAAGGAACACGGAACCGACTTGCTTTCCCAGACCGAAGAATGCAGGGTGGTTCATAAGAACTTGTTCGTTTGAATGTAATGCAAGGTTGTAATGTAATTTGCATTGTATGACAATCAATATTAGGTAATGGTTAATCAATGCAAACTTCCTGTTGAGAATGGATTTAATTTCCATCCGGCCTAGGGAAGGTATCGCTAGTAGTTGTACAGAACTCCGGTAGAGTGAAACGTTATCAAAACAGCCATTATATGTCTATGCAAGGGATTAAACTCTAATCATACGAATACTTGTGGCGAATGTACAATTGCGGTACTACGGACCGGTTGCTCGACCGGATTGTGCCTGAAAATGTTCAACTACCTTCTACTCTTATTGACTATCTTACAATCCGGACCGGACACGACGCTCTTGAAGTCAGATGTCAAAATGCATAAAACACAAATAACGTGCACTACATATACGCATTCACACCACTTACTGAAAAGAATTCTCTACTTGGTATGAAATGCATAGGTAAGAACTAATGTCAAAAAATATTTCTGGATCTTTCGCTAAATAGCAGTAATGGTAGCTCGAATACCTTCTATGCGGCGACTAATTTATCAAAATAATGGGTAATAATTAAAGTCTGAAAGGTTAATGACTGTGTAGCCGTAAAAATAACTCTTTTGGTTTATGATCCACCCTGTGTTTGCTTCTAATTTACGGTTCTGGGAATAAGTTTTGGAGACCAAGACAAGCGAATGATTAGTCTGAATTCGGAATTCATAGAAATTGACTTTCGTCACTTCTCCAGCTCTGCACTACCATCTTAAATATTAAAAATAATATTGACATTGACGACTACGACGGACGACTACTGTCGACCATTCGTTCGTGCCGTGACTCTGCCTAGAATAAACTTACAAAGCATGTCCGCGTCCGTAGGAATGGCGATACTAGCCATGCATGTCGAAAAGTCGAATTGAAAGTGTCAGTCAGTCGATATTCGTTTGCTGGATCAGACACACAAACTTTCTCTACAGTATTTGTGTAAAACATTAGAATAAACAGTAGAAAAGTCGAAAAACTTACCAATGTTGAAATCGAAACTTTTGGTCGCCTAAAATTATACGAGTGCCTGTGCGTTCGGGTGAGTTTTATGATTTGATCTGATTTTGAACGGTGGACAAGAACACCGTTCTTGGACTGGGATGACTGTCAAATGCTGAGAGCCTCAAATTTAATTTTCGCAGTGAGGGAACTGTTCGAAGAAGGACCTCTACGGTTTCAACAGTCACGGTTCGAATTAGAATAATAGAATTATCGTAAAAGTCAAGGCAGTTTATGGTTTCTTAGATTAATATATAAATAGACGCATCTTAGTAGAAATGATCGTCGTAGATAAAATTAAAATACATTAAGACTTCTATTTAATAATCGTAGAAAGACGACACTTCATTATTACGTTATTTTGTACTTAAAGGAGGAATTCGTCAAGGCATACTGTTAAAATTTAGAGCGATAGAACAAGCAAAATAATTATTTTTCATCGGTTCCGTCAACGTAGGAATATTTTAAATTATACAATACAGGATGAAATGAACCTCTTATTAAGATTCTGTTGACAGTTTTCAAAAAATCATCGAGACAATTATATTTCGTTGCATACAAGGATACTTCAAGCTAACTAAATGTCAATGCAATTATGATTCTATTCGTTCAACAGGAAATGGATATTTTCAGTATATCCATTCAAATAATGACAGATTCGTTTCATACTAGCTGCATTCATAAATTGTCCCTTCCAGTTCAAAATTGAAATTATTGTAGGGAAAGTGCACAAAACAAAACGAAACATGAAACCTTCCACGGTGGAGGTCATAAGAGGTTTACATTTTAATGTGCGTCCAACTATCGGTAATCAATAATATCTCCTGTTGACGACATGTGCAGTGTGCTATGTATGTCGTGTCAAAACCTATTTATTTCTGCACCATTACAATTTACTATAGACATTTATTCACTGGTGCTGTCCTAGGCGGCAAAAATATATTTTCTGATGTGTTACTTTCACTAATGCGAGTATTTAAAAATAGAGAATTGTATTCTTTCGGCAATTTCGATAAATTAGCGAAGTCCCAAATTGTCGGTTTATGGCGAAGTGAGCGGTATGAGCTTTGTGCACAGACAATCAGAAAAAATGGGACACATTGGACAGGACACAAATATTTGAAAATAATAATATGGAACATGAGATAATCGCTACTACTGCGGGTCTCAAAAGGGAACGTTTTCAATTGAAGCTCAGACTTAGGCCCGCCATACACTTTTTCACATCAATTGGGTAGAATGCATGCTGTTTCATGCGTTTTTCATTTCGCGTCAATGTTGAGAGATACCAATTAGATGCATTACAGGAGATTTTTATAAAATTCAAAATATTATTTTTCGTCAGATTTTGATTGGATTTACCAAAGAACTTAAGGGAACTCGAAATCTTGACGAAAAAATTATTTTGAATTTTTTCTCTCAACATTGACGCGAAATGAAAAACGCCTGAAAGAGCAACCATTCTAACACACGATTTCACTTTTTTCAAAGGAACCAAAAAAAAGTACTTCATTTGTGCAGACGACTTTTAACTTTTTCCATGTCAGGGGATCTCAATTGATGTGAAAAATTGTATGGCGGGCCTGGGTCGGAGCTTCAATTGAAAACGTTCCCTTGTCAGTTATTTGTACATTTTATGACATTTTATGATCTGTAGTTTAATTTCTTCGCATTGCTTATAAATGTGAATGTATGTCCTACAATTGACAAAATCCTGATTTCTCTGGGCTTGTTGGACAAAATTGCAATTAATGTATTTATTTTCTAGTTCGGTCAGGCTTATTTTCTGCGATACATAGGAACGTAGATACCTACTTCAAGACTATCGTAATATTTACAACTTAAAGAATATCGCCCCAGTAAAAGTTATTTACTATTGAAAAATTGGGGGGTTTCGGTATTTTTTAACTAAAATAATCTTAAATTTTTAATCCAGTCGTTCAACGTCTAAAACAAGAATGGAGCGCTACGAACGCCTAAGTAAAATCGGAGAAGGTTCCTACGGCGTTGTTTTCAAGTGCCGTAACCGAGAGACAGGTCAATTAGTGGCCATCAAGAAATTCGTGGAATCAGAAGATGATCCACTGATCCGGAAAATTGCAATGAGAGAAATTCGGATGCTCAAAAATTTGAAACATCCAAATTTGATCAATCTGATGGAAGTGTTCCGTCGAAAGAAAAGACTTCATTTGGTGTTTGAGTACTGTGACCACACTGTATTGAATGAACTTGAGAAACACCCGAAGGGAGTGCCTGAAGGACTCACAAAACGAATCATTTGGCAAACTGTCCAAGCCTTATCTTATTGTCATCAGCATAATTGCATTCATCGCGATGTCAAACCAGAAAACATTCTTCTCACAAAAGATGGCGTCGTGAAGCTTTGTGACTTTGGATTTGCTCGGGTCCTGAGTCCTGGAGAGCAGTATACAGATTACGTCGCCACAAGGTGGTACCGGTCCCCAGAACTACTGGTTGGGGATACGCAGTATGGACCACCTGTAGATGTTTGGGCAATTGGTAAGAAATTCGTTTGGAAAATAAATGATGCGTAGTTAACCGTGAATGGCCGATTAAGTGTTCGGGCGTTTAATTAAAATTTGAACATTTTGACCCGGCGTTTATTTGAGCATTGGGGTAATACGAACTACGCGCTCTCATGGAACTACCCATCTCGTGGACCGGGGTTTATTGAGGCCGCGGCAATTAATCGGTCATTTACGGTAGTCATTCTTCTCTATATCGACCATCCTTCTATTAAACACTTGTAGTAAAGTAAGGATCCAGTAGCTAAGTTGTATTTATGCATTAAAATGACTCGAATAACATAAATGAAACTCAAGCTAAATTGAATCAGTTTTTGTGCATTTTTTGAGTTCAATATAAAGATAGTTGGCTTAACGGGTCTGAAATACACAGGGAACATAAAAATCTAATATTAGACATACACATATTATTATTATACGTACCACTTTAATAAAATAGCCAAATTAGGCACTTAAATTCTGAGGTGCATGTTGTAGATTTGTAAGTGTACAGTTTTTCTGACCTAGGAGGATTGTGTGGGCAGTTTAAAAGGCACGACGATATGTTCTTTAGATAGCAATAATGAAGCAAAACTATCCCGACAAATTTTTGGTTAGAATTCATTGATGTAATGTAGTAAGTGCAGTAATCTTAACAAAAAACAACGTCGTTGGATAATCTAAGATTTTGACGTATTGCAGATTTAACAGGAATAGCTGGGTTATTGTGAAAGCCCAGCCCTCGAACTTCATTTCCAGAATAATTCAGAACTGACCCATTTAACTAATCCTAACGAGTAAAACGAGTGTCCCTCATCCGTTTTTGACGTAATCATTAATTAATTGCTTCTCAGACGATTGACACATTTCTCAGAATGTTAGGATTGGCTGGGGCACATCTCATGAATATTTACAAACTCAAGCTACTAACCGGAATATCGATCGAACAGTACGTCTGTTGGCAGTTCTGACACTGAATAAAACGGAGAGCCGTTATCTCGTCATATAAATCCGAAAGTAATTCCGACTGCGAATCTGGCTGTGAAAACTTCGAACTCAATAATTCGAATTTACGTGTAACCAGGCGGCCAGGCGCCCGGCTTCTTGTACTTTGGAATTGTTTACGACCTAAACAGTTTCTTTGATTCTCCGACTCCAATTTTCTGATTTCAGTTTCGACGATATTAGGTCTTCGATTTTCCACGAATTATTAAATTCGCAGGGAATAGGGTAGCCGGAAATAAGAAACTGACTATGACTATTAACTGACTTAATTTCATAAAGTCCTTTGTCTAAATTAGTGAAAACAGTGGCTGAGCGGCATATTATTATTTATTATTTGAAATATAAAATATTCAAAAACAATTCATGAACGACTTGTCAGCTAATATGGGTAATACTACACAGCACACAAACACCGGCTGCAATTAATAATTACCACTATTAATGTAATACACGAAACATAACGGATTCTGAATAAGTCATAGTTTATATTCTTTTTATTTGACAATGCAATGTACGGTCGAACGACCTTGTGATGGAATTCATATTTAAAAACACTTTATTGCTTAACCTAAAAAACTTTCAGTTATAGTTGTATTCGTGAGAGAGAAATTCAGGTCTGAGTATAGTGCGGATAATTATCGCGCGGATGACCTAAATGCTCAGAATATAACTGCAACTACGACTGCTAACGAAGTGTCATTTCCAGAAATAAATTCAGGGTGACGCTGATTGATTGACTAATATTGCAACGATAAATACCGTAAAAGCCGTATCGTTTTAATAATGCACTCATATTACATTTTGTCTGGTGTGATGGTGACTCTAGAGTAACTTCTCGAGCGAAGGGTCACCTGGTTGATATAAATTCAGGTCAGAATGGTACATAAATGGGACAGAACACTAATTTGAAATGAAGAGGTTTAAATTACTATAACAGTTATTTTGACATGGATTTTTTAACCCAACAGGTTGTGTTTTTGGGGAACTGGTCAAAGGTGAAGCTCTTTGGCCTGGAAAATCCGACGTGGATCAGTTGTATTTGATAAGGAAGACAATGGGTGACCTCCTGGCCCGGCACATGCAAATATTTCGAACAAATGAATTCTTCGCTGGAGTAACGCTCCCAATGCCAGATGTTCGGGAACCATTGGAATCAAAAATGCCAAAGAATACGAACCGAGAAGCGTTGGACTTTCTCTACAAATGTTTGGATCGAGACCCACCTCGTCGTTGGACATGTGACCAACTCCTAAGACACCCTTATTTTCAAGGGTTCACATTTCGGATCCCAACTTCTGACCTTGAGGAATTTGAGAAACTTCGAAGAAGCACTCGGAATGGTTCCACACTATTTCCTCACTTATCATCCAATAGTGGAAGTCCGTCAGAGAACAAACCATTGTCCCAACCGTTACAACAAACATCCCAACAATATTCGTCATCTACTCATAGCAAAAGTTTTGCTCAGCGAGATTCCCGGGAAAGTTTTGATCATTTTCCAAATATTTGATATCAGGGGGTACAACCGGTACAGATGAACCAGCAATTTCAACCCCAACCCCAACCACCAGCTAAGAAGAAGTCATGGTTTCGGTAATACCCCGCCTATTCAACCCAGCCCCTCCCCCAATTCCACCGTCCTAAAATTTGAGGTTCAGGAAACCTAAATCTTATTCTAATTATTGTGTATGTCAAAAATTATATTTTATCAAATTGAAAAACTGCTGCTGGTCAGAAAGGTGATCTGGATTTTGAGTTGCATCAGCTATACTCTCCGTCACCTTTATACTTTATATTAGGTGTGCCAGAATATACACCGTTGATAAAATTTAATTTCAAAATACTAGGAGTACAGTCCTATCTCCCTATATCGATACTTGTTCTACCGAATATCGCAAACCATGCAATTTGTCGAAATGTGGTTTATTAGCAGGCTTTCGTTATTTTGCATCTTTCAAGGGTCGTTGAAAGATTCGATAGTAACATTTACAATTTTGCACAAAATATGTATAAAAAGTAAGGTTCAATACTAAGGGTATCCTCTCAACATTGCCCGATTTTGGCAGATTTTAACATTTTGTTCTTCTGTCTATTTTGTTGAAAGATTTTGTATTTTTCATTGAAAAAAACTGAAATATTTCACCCCCTAAAAGATATCGGAAACCCTGTTGTTATTGTGTAGAATTGGTTCCCATTTATCGAACTTTTCCTATAACGGACTGATATTTGTGCATTCCGTGAAGTTACATTGAAAGTTAATACTTTTTATGAGTAACTATGCGAAAATGAAAATAGAGGCGAAAACGTACGAAATCAGAATATCGGAAAAATAGTATTTTCTGGCACACCTGGACTCCTACGTAAAATTAATTACTGTTGTTCGTTATTATTGCTAGAATTATTATTGTCGTTTCTCTCCACCTTTCCTGTGCATAAAATATCTAAGGTTCATTGTGCTGAAAGTAAAATATGTATTTGTGTATTCAAATATATCTTTAAAGGTATTTTTTCCTTGGACATTTCTTCCTGGATTGGACTTTGTCGTAGAATATTTCCTGTCCGCTCTCCTGTCGCATGTCGTCCTATCCAGGAATAAGTGCTGCAATCAATATTCCTTGCACGCTAACTTGACAGGAACTTGGTTTATACGTGAGCGTGTGTTCTTTCGTTTCTTTTCCTGCATAGGATTGATGGCGATAATCGTAAAATCCTAATTTCGCAACAGAAAATAAGTGGAGAAAGTTCAGAGAGAAAAGAGAAAAACGATTTATTTTTGCAGCACGTGTATCGAATTAAATGTTGGGAATGAGTGCCTATATCGTCACGCCTTCGCAAAGAATTCTAAATTGTCAAGAATTTCCTCGCCTTTGAACAGGAAAATTACAGAGTAGGGTCCTTAATTATTCATTTTGTAAACACCCAAGATGTTATTATTGTTTTTTTAAAAATAACTCGATTTCCTCTACAGGTTTCGGTATTTCTTTCTGAGGACATGCAAAATTATATCTTAACGTTCTTCTTTTACAAAATAATGCTAAAGTTAATTATTGAAGTAAATTCTCATGAAATCATGGCTTGGTTAGTATAATGCTTAATCCATAACGTTCCAAGTTCAATTCCTAATCGGCCCATTCCCCAATTCCTTGTACGGCTCTATGTTTGCGCGGAACTTGGACCTCAAAGGAATTGGTTTATTTATCAGGGTCTGTGGGCCTCTAGAGTAACTTCTTGACAGCGTGGGACTCACCACACTACGCCATGCGCCACCCACAGATATTTACCGAAGTTTCCTAATTTCACTGGCACAATATGTGATCTGTTGTATAGTTTTCGAGGCTCTTCGGAAGTATAATCACACATACGCCGTTACAATCGATACAATTGACGCCATGATTAAGTTCATGTAAGGTAAACAAAATACCTTTATTAATCCTGTCATATAGTTAATAATAATTAATGCTTGAAATAAAGTTACGTAGAAATCAATTAAGTATTGGAGGCGGGCCTAACTAAGAAAGGGAACATCCAGATTGACAGATTTTCGTCCAGAATCAATAAGGGTTTGAATTTTGGGTATGAAGGATTGGCAAATGTGAGAGGTAAGGAAGATAAGTGACGAAGGCGTAGACGAAACTGTCCCGCAACCGTCCAGCAGGAATACGCTCAGCATGCATTTTTCCCCAAGCTGCTTCTCGAAACTCCAACTGAAAAATTAAGGGAAATTAATGTAGAACCACGTTGGTCTCATCATTCGAGTATCGTAATTAGCAACATTGTCGGAAAATACTTGGCATGTTCGGTTCCTTTTTTATAATGAAGTTCGCACAGTCCTTACACAACAAAAGTATGTCGGATTCGCCTTTCGACATGTTGTACCTCCTGAACAACTTCTGTGAAGGTTCTACCCCGAAAAGTCTTACTGCTTGACCGCTGTAAATACATGGCGAAGTGCATGTTAGGACGACATAGGAATCCGTGACGTATCCATGACGTCAAACGTGTATTTGACCCCTAAATTTTTAGCGTCCAAATGGTCGAACTTTTCGGGGTATGATCGTGACAAAAGTAGTTCAAGAGGTCAAAGGTCACAACACATCAAAAATATAGCCAATTCCAGCAAAATCCAACGGTCTACTTTTCACCGTAAGGACTGTTTTTTTTACATTACCTTCTTGTTTGACAGAAGCATCCAATGTTGATTTCGAATATGCTCACAAATGGTCCGGAGATTAAGCCCATCAGTGTACTTAATGAGTGGTTTCAATTTGGAGATTTGTTCAGGAATCCCATGAGGAATGTATAAAGATTTGGCTTCACGAGCAATCCAGGCCAATTCAGCGCTGTAGTTTATCTCTGGGAATCAGAGTTAAGATTATAAGATATTTTGCGGCGACTAATCGAAATTCTGCGTCATCGCTTACTGGGTAATGGAGCCGCAGTCCTTTGAATAGCTGTAGTGGGTTTCATAGTGTCTGCTTCTTCGTTTTCTTCATTGTTTTCTTCATTGTCTTCTTCTTCGTTTTCTTCTGACTTGTCGACATAGCTATCACCCAACTGAGCAGACAATTCAGTGTTAGGAAACATGGTAACACAGTCTCCATTTGTTGCCAAGTACATCAGGGTTTGCTAAATTAAAATAAAGTTTTTAACTGTCCGCAGTCTACGAACTACTAAACATAGTGCACTATACGACATAATTTGACAACGACCCTACCAGGTAAGCTCATACTGGTCATTAAGAAGAGGAAGGCAGAATCTTACAAAATTTTGGTTCGGCAGAAGTTCGTTCGATTCCATTAGCACCCTGAAAGTTTAGACTGTACCAGTCAAGACATCATTGGCATGCTGACGTCATCGTTGGTACTGCAGGGATATATTACATAACCCCAGTTGGCTCAAATCGGATGTTTATAGACTATGAGCTTACCTAGTGAGAGAGAAAGTGTTGTCTGTCGAGTTATTTTGGTTCTACTTACGCGATTTTTCTTTCGGCTGTCTCTAATTCGCTTTGGTTGTTTTTGACTGCACGGTGGTTCATTTATCCTATGCAATGGTTGAATCTGTGAGAGAGATTCAAACATGGATTTACATGGAAATGATTTTTTTTATTCTATTTAATTCTTACGCGGGTCAGCGGCTGAAATTGTGCATTAGCATAGTCATCAGGGTTCATCATTCGGGTAGGCACAAACAGCTGTGGCTTGGCGTATGGAGAGAGTTTCGGAACTGGAGGAAGTGGTCTGTCCCAAGACGCTGCAGGTTTCATCCCAGTCACCTAGAAATGGTGGCATTTGTACCGATAAGCGTCTGAATGTGTCAACCACATGCATTAAGTACATCCGGCCCCGTATACGGTGTTCAAGACTATTTTTTGTGAATTGCGGTTAGAACTCCAAGAATTACATTAATCTAAAATCCACCATTGACTGAATTAAATGATTTGGTACTTTCTATTAGATTAGATATCAGCGAGAACTATTACTTTCGAGTTCAATCTACAATTCTTTGAAAGTATTGGGATTCGAGCAGAGACCTTGGTCTGCCCCAAGACAAAGGAATCAATTCTAAAGTTCATACCTATTGGATTTAAGGCTTGGGTCAGATTTTTGTATCAGAAATCTGAGCAGATTCGAATAATTCAGAATATTGTCCGATATCTGTCATTTTGGTAAGACGCCTGATCAGATCTGATTACCTAATTCTGACAATTTCTTTATTAGATTCGAATCTCCGATATTTAGATCTAATATGATATGTGACTCTATTGGCTGGAGGCTGGAGCATTCCCATTGAAAGTGGATGCACTTGAATGTGAACCGACTGTGTACCCATTTTCTTCAGACCAATACGCTTAATTATATATACCAATACCAATACAAATGATTGTTCCCCTTTCTCATTTCAGTTACAAATAGGTCATCGTAATAAATATTAACCATCTACAGTAACCTGGCTCAACGTGAGCTGGGACTGTCTCTACATATCTCCATATATACTAATGGAGAAAGTGGTGAAAGCATTTGAAGTCTGAAACTTCTTAAATGAATGGCACGATGGAAGCCTAGCCTTCTAAGACCTTCCCTGCCGTTGTTCAGGAAAGCAATTACTAACATACCCAGAGCCGAAGCTAGGATTTTGGCGCCCTTGGGCACATGAAGAAAAATCGCCCCTTATAAAAATTTATTTCGAAT
>JAQFYE010003386.1:0-15462 GCA_034694305.1 Protaphorura glebata
CACATCCATATTTTTCTTGATTTCTACTATTCTTTGTAAAACTTGAACCAACTTACTTTTTGTCATCAGATTTTAACCATTTTCATAATTTTGATAAAATCATCCAAATTTGGAAAAAAGACAGAACGGGCTAATTATTTCCACGACTTATGGGCTAATTTTTCCCTACCTGTCACGTGATTAAGCCCAGATTTACATAATTTTGGCCCAAAATTTAAAAAGCGATTCTCGGGAACCGGGCTAATTTTTCCAACAGTATGTAAACAGTTGTATTTTAACATTACCAAGCAGCAATGGGAAATATTAGCCCAGGGTATGGAATAATTAGCACAGGGGGTGGGAATAATTAGCACAGATCTTCATTTTTGGACCTCGTTGCCATGGTTACATAAAATTATTGTTTTACTGAGGCTTGGAGAGGTTAGAAATTTCAAGAAAATTAATTTTTGGAGAAGTTCGCACACTTGGTGAGGCCAAATTCATATTTTCATATAATACGAGATAGCGACTCTGGGAATCACCCAGGCGCAAAAGTGGGAATAATTAGCCCAGCTTACCCTAATATTGAACGCAGAATAGTGGTCGAGTGGGCGAGAATTTTGAGTTAATTTCACTTATCGGCTTTGAAATAAGAGGCTTAAAGTAATTAATTAATACTTACAATTAAGACCACTAATATCGGTGCGCAGTTCAGTAGATTCATGTTGCTCCACTAATAAGAGCAATTTTCCCTAAAAGTATAATCTCGTCAATCTTTTTTGTTTTGGCTATTCCACAGATCTAGTAATTGAGTTATCACACAAATTTTGGGTCACATCTTAAAGCGTCTTGAAATATTAAAATAATATTATAAGAATTGTCGACTGAACGAAATAGAGACTCAAATTCGGGAGAAATAAAGGATCTATACTGGGATCAGTCCTATGAACATTTCATTGTGAGGGAAAGTGATTGAGGACCACCCTTTAAGATTTGGATTTGCTAACCCAGGTGTGGAGAAAAGGTCAATAATAAAGATGGGAACGGATGAGATGTTCATTCTGAAGACAATCTGGGAGTAACGTGCTGGGTGTGGATAAAAAATAAAGTGGCATGGCATGGACGCATTTTATGCAAGTCATGTCTTCATGATCATACATTCAATAGCTTTGAGGATGAGCTACCCGGGTGGCGTATCCAACAGACTCATTCTTGGGCACGGATATCAAAATGTTCAAAAACATGCTGTTCCGTTTGTCATTTTATTGCAGATTCCCGGATATTGCGATTATTTCATGGCTAAGGTGGGGATTCGATCTCTCTGACAAACATGGTTTGAGGTAATTTTTAATATTATGGTGTTTCTTCAACTGAGTTTAAAATAAACAAATATTTTCATAAAATTCTAGTTTGAACCCTCATTTTAGGAGGTATTGATGGAGTAGGGGGTTAAAACTTTTAAGAATTGACCCTATGATATTGTGCGAGGAAAATAAGAGAGACTGAGAGTGGTTCTTTTGAACCTGGGCATAGTCGCCTCAACTTCTACTTCTACTTTTCCAATGTGTCAAAAGAGTTTTTGGGTATATATTCTTTTTTTGAGGGGGAAAGCTTCGTCAGAACAGAGTAGACGTATACATAGAAAATTGGAGAAAAGAAAAGAGTGGAGCCAAGTAGAGAAGATTAAGCTCCGCCAATGTTTGTGGTCTCTTTTTACTTTCACTCGCGTGCTTTCTATTTTGTTTTTCTCCATTATATTCCATCCATTCACTCACGGCACCGTAAAAACAAAGTAAACGCCTACTTTTCAGACACCTCGCATCCTCAATTACCCTTCATTACTATCTACACTTATTAATAGACTTCCACCACCATGTGTACGTCCAGGCCAAATATTTTATGCACAGAATATTATAATTGGTTCATATTTTTCTAAACCATCGTGTACTGTCAGTTCTGGAATCTCAACTCTGCGTCACCCTGTGTGCATTTTGGCATCCTGACATTACAATTCACAAAAATATCTTGAATTGAATTTGAACACATCGCTAAATCCTTCTCATATTTCAGAATAATTGAACTAGGTACGTATTGACCTTTTAATTTTCCCTGCAGACAGAAATGTGAAATGTCATGCTATATTCGATTTGGATAAGGTCAGCTTTTACTTTTCCAGGTGAATGAACTAAGGTGACTTTATATTATTTTAACAATTTTTGATACCTTGATTTAAATATCTGAATGATTTTCAATAAATAATTTGATAGATATACGCGATTCAAATTTCTTGGAACTCGGGTCCACCTCTTTAACCAGGCATAATCTTTGTCGCCGTATTGCATTGTATGTAAGTATTGAAATGATAACAAATATTGCAGATTTTTGCTGGATACTCTATAGAAAGAACTAGATTGCGTAGAAGAATTGAATGCACTCTCCTTCATTTAAATACATTTACTTTAACTAGGAGAAAAATAGAACTCTCTCATTTGAGCCGTTGCTTTTTGTGGAGTGTTTTGAAGCATGAAGAAAAAAAAACTGGATGATTATGCAGACAAGCTGCAACACTTGAATTTATGACTTCCTGTCTGTGCCCCCCTTTCACCCTTGCTTTTTTGAATAGAGCGGGCTGAGAACGGACTCTGTTTCTGAGCATTAGCATTTGGATTGTGTTTGGGAAGAGCGGTGAAAGCTATCGCGTTTCTCCATTCAAAGATCCTTTTCTTCGCAACCGGAGAAGAAAAGAGGCAAATCAATAGAGAATTATTAATAAGTAATTGCTCCTCTCTTCTCTGACGGCCTAACAACTTTTTTTTACTCCCTCTTACTAAAACACTCTCTCGAGAATCAAATCCTCGTTCACGAGGGAGAAAAAAATGGAAAAGAACTTTCACCCGTCTGCTTTCTCCAAAACCCAAAACCTCACTAAGTTTTTTTTAGAATAGGACCAGATCAGGCTACGCCGTGCTCTACCGTCTTATGTTATCAAGGCAAAAATCTGAGGTACAGAGCCAATCCAATATATAAAATATTTGCACGTGTCGAAGATTAGACCGTATTAACCTTTGTTTACTACTTTTCTAATAGAAATTCAATTGAACCTGTCCAAGACGACCGGGCTCGGACGATAGAAAAATGTGGTCGCTTGATACAGGCGGTCATTATTTTGTTTAGGTACATACGACAATTTGAGCGTTATTCGTCAGTCTATCGTAGTATAGTGATACAAGTAGTCCGTTATGATTTTACAATGTGAGGGGTTCGATTCCCTATGCCAGGATCTTGAGGAATTTTTCCTACTACTAGAGGTACAATCTCAAAGGCAAACAAAAAACAATCCATCATTGTTGGCCTGGAGTCTCCAAATTATAGCCGGGCACTAATTTGCATGAGATTTGAGAAATTTATGTGGAGTATTTGCAGACAAGTGCTGCAATATGTAATCTCTACTTTGTACATTTTAAGTTACAGTTATTTTGGAAGTTCTTTACAAAAAACTATTAGTTTTGAAATGATTATTTGATGGACTACGACATAGTTGTGTGGCTGTTGTGCTGTGCTGTGTTCTGATGGATTTCCCTCTCACATTCATTGATTTCTTTGGGATCTCCCTAATGCCTCCCTAATACACCGGTTTTCTCTCACGACGTTTTCACTTCAAAGAAGTAATCCTTCCTGGGCCGCCGAGAAATCAGAGCCTTCAGGCGGCTCACTTCACATACACCCATACACCCATACACCCCCTCATTCATTTATTTACTTTTTTCCTTAGACTCAGACTTAGACTTTAGTGAGTGAAGTGATACTATCGCGCCATCGGCATCATCACAATCAAAGAACCAACATTTTACCTTCACAACACAACAACCAAACAAATTTAATTAGTAAAATATATACATGTGATCTTGTAATGAACGAATCAACATGTGGGCGGGCTTGGGTAAACATTACACATCACATCACATACAAATATCAACATCCGTCGCGTCGTGGCGGTGGAAAAATCCTTCTGATTTTATAAAAATTAGACAAATTGATTCTGATTACGAGTATGTTTTAGTTTTCGTCAGTTTTGATAAATATCCAAACAGAAATCAAATAACAAGAAATTCGACAAAACTTACCCCTGTGGCTATTTATTTCTGTTAGATCATCCTTGGATAAACCTTTGACAAAATCAAATAGTATAAATGATAGATCGGGTAATTTATTTATTCTATCAAAGTAGAGGTCACAGAATTTCACTACTTTCTCCATACGATAATTGACGGAGAAATTGGGAGAAAAACCTGACTCCTATTCGATCCACAGTTTCTATACGGTACAAGACCCCTAATCGAGCATTTACGGTAGATGTCGTCATCTATTCAACAAAGTGTCGGTTCCGAAGTTATCGTCGGTAACAAAAAATACTTAGCGAAAGTGACCAGCTGTTAATCCCCTCAATTTGTTAAAATCTTCTCTCTCCTTTCCCTTTCCCCAATTATTCATAATTTTGTGTAAATGTTGACCCTTTTTTAAATTAAGCCGTTTTTTGGATTTCTGAAAGATCTTCATTTCTTTGTAGAAAAGTTGTACTGTTTGGGATCAAGGGTTTAGACTAAGAGGGTGTCCGCATTTCTGTGTTGGTGAAAACTTTCACCTTCCTTGGGATGAGATTTCCGTTGTTGGGTGAAAGTCTCGTGTACAGTTCGTGTACACAGACACGGACGCCTTCCCTATTTTGGATTTGTTTGACTTAGTTAATGTAGTTTTCTCCTAGTTTTTTATTCAATTCCCAGGAGGCGACAAGGGGCTATCCCAACGGCGATCTACTACTCCAGCTCTTTTTTTGAACGACTCTGAAACTCAAATTGTTTAGCTAGCAACATACACAAACTTCAACTGTGTACTTCTTCCGTCAGTAAACTTCACGACTTTTTCCACCCATTTCCTAATTTTTTTTCTTAAAGAACAAATTACCAAAATCCAGTCCCGTACATCCACGAACGAAAACGGTCTCCTTTGGGAATTTGTAACGCCTATTCAAGCCACTTGAGATTCATTCATATTTTTTATTTCCAAAACAATTCATGTGTCTGGAATGTAAGTAAACCAGTCAGTCTTGAGAAAATAATTATCCATACTTATGTGTAAATCGATTTTGTTTTATATATTTGAATTTAACTCTAAATGCGCACAACAAATAAAAAAAATATACCATCACAAGGTTTTTCGCAACTTTGTTTAAACTTGAAGCGAATTGTCATAAATTCTCCAGGGAAAAAGTGACGACTCCGAATTTTCAGAAACTGGAAGAAAATTATTGATTCAGTTATTTTCCATAATGCGTATTTTTAAGGCACCGTACTATAAGGATATTTCTTGCATTGGTGCGTTGCCAATTTTGAGAACTGTTTTTAATATTAAATTCCTTCAATTAATTATCTAAGATGCTAAAGCATCCTAGGGGTGACCATATTTTAAGAGGTCACTTTAATTTGACGATACGGTTAACAATTTCATCAGGAATATTGACCTAACAACTTTTTCGATCGTAACGTATAAAATACAAAACTCGCCATTTGACTAGTTAAATTTTTGAGACTCTGCTGTAGTTTTAGTATGACAACGCAACGGGGCCATGCATACCGTAGTGAAACAGCAGGAAGGATTTAAAGATGGATTAAAAGACATGTGGGGATCCTGGAGAAAAGAAAACTTTTAGTTCTTCTGCCAAGAAAAGAATAAAACAAGGAGTTTTCCGTCTGTCACTCCTTTTCCTTTGACTTTGACACCTTACTTTCTTTCATATAAGAAAATGACTTAAGAAATAAAAGCAGTCGGCAAGGACAAAAAAAACTTTTACCTCACAATGTTATACGTAAAATTAATTGAGGCTGTCAACAGACAGATTAGTAATTTTAATCTGACCCAATCCTTCAAAACCTGTCAGGTTCATAGAGGTCGAGCCAAAGTTGTAGATTTTTGACTGAATTTTGTCGAATTAAACCAAACTTTAATATTTTGCAGTTACATAGTTCGATTTTTCAAAAAATATATTAAACCCTGCTCAAAACTGGCAAGGTCCTTTTCACTAAAATTAGAGAGAAATCTCTGTCTAATCTCACCTGTAATCTTCCAAAGCATGAGAGCTGAATTTCGTCGACATCCATTAAACTCTCTCGTCCAATTTAATTTTTGTTGTTCAAGTTGTTCAAGTTGTTCATCTTCAAATTTTCTCTCAATACTTTCAAAAAGAAATCCACCCGCGACAGCATAGCCCACAACAAGAACACAAAGTCCAACATGTGAAAAAAGATGGACGAGGAATGTCCGCATACAATTTTTGACTTTGGCCGCACTGATCTTGGACTTGGTCGTCCCCATTTTGACTGTACAAATAGTGTTGTTGATAACAATAACAATCACTCAAAATCTGGAGAATATTTCGCGATGATTGACAAGGAAAGGTTTCTGGGGTTAACATGATGATGACCAAAAGGCAAGTGTCCAACCCAATGTCAACACCATGGGCCACATGTAGTCCTTTTTCATCCACCGAAAGTTTACCGTCCAGAAAATGCTATCAATGAAGACCGTTACCACTCGGGCGATATTTTTTGGGCATATTTTCAAACACCAAGTTCTTCCGTATCACATGGGACATGGCCATAGGTTTTTTCAAAGTTTGGATAAATGTTTCCTAATTTTTGCAGGCCCACAAAAAACTGTTCTCAGAATTGGACCCACTTGGAGATTTTGAGTCCGAGGAAGATTTCTGACATGGTAGAGTATGGAAATGGTCAAATCTGTGTTGTAATTTTGTCAGTTTTAACCCGGGTAAAAAGAGATAGTGACAGTGAGTGGTCCGGGCAAAGTCTACCCGCTCAGTGATAGCTCTTTTGGAGGAACACGTTGAGTTTGGTGGATTTGGAAAGTGACGGCGGCGGCGGACCGGAGATTCTACCTGATCCTTGTTTCCACCGATTCCTCTTCTGCGTGCGTCTTCCAGGACTAGGACCCAGGACGGACTCTGGAGTGTGGACTACCGGAAGATTCTTTGGACTGGAATCTGTCGAAAAGTCAGAACACGACGACGGAGGGACGACAAGTACTTTTTCAAACTTAAACTCATTAAATTTGAACGAAGTCACGTTGTTCAACCTACTCCGTACATAAGAGTCCACTTTGTCCAAACTTTGTCATTCCTCTTGAGCTTCACTATACGAGTACTACCAGAATGTCCATCTTTTACACTCTCGGATTAAAAAAAAAGATAAAAACTACTATTTTTTTTAAGACTTTTGGAGCCAATTCTTGAAAATGATGCGGTTAGTGAATTCTCCAGTGCCGGAATCTCATACCATTAGCTCAGGTCGGATTTGTTGAAGTCAAGACACCCCTGGATTAAACATGTCAGACGTCAGTTTAATTGGTCATGCAGCTACGATAGGTATACCATAAATGTTATTTCACGAACGAATAGTATCGAGGCAATTCGAAATCAGACAAACAAGCTCATTAATTCGAACTTGACATGAGAGGTGCCTGGTAGCTACGGATTACAGAATGCACATGACTAAAACTTCTCAGACAGAGTCATAACTTCTTACTTAGAGAAAATTGAAAAATATTATTCAGTGAAATTAATTGAAGAATTAGTTTTAATTGAAAAATTAGTTTCAGAAGAATTTCTTTGAAAATTTCTACGATTCCCAATTGGTACACACTTGAGAGTATAGAAAAGAATAATTGCTAAGAAAGATTGAAAGTGGAGCAGGTAGAAGGATTGTTTTTCAAATGCAACACTCTGGCAAAGCCAAAAAGTCTAAAACTATATTTTTCATTAGCATTTTGATGGAATTTTCAGTCGGACATGCCTAGAAATTAAGATATAGTTAAAATTTTCCTGACATTGGTAATGTTGTGATTTATAAAAATGGATGTTTGTTTTAGTCAGTCTTGATTTTACACCTGATATGAACTCCTTGTTAGAATGATGATAAAGCCGAAATCGAAAACGTGGATCATAATAAGCTCTTCTATAGAAAATATAGTTATTTCCAAACTTTCATGAAAGTAGAACGAAGGAAGGAATAACTGTAGTGCATAATCATGTGGCACAAGCTGTGTTACCTCCATTCCATTCCAATCACAACATCCATGGACTTTTCTAACGTAACTTGAATCCAATTCAAGGAAATGCAAACGAACCAAGGAACGAACGTTGTGCATTTTATTCTGATGTAGAAAATATTCCCAACATTTGTTGACGGCATGCCTCATTTCACGCCACGACAATTCTCTTCAATTTATTGCAAACTTCACTGACGCACTTCTTACTTCAGTCTCAAATCCATTCGTCCCTTCAATTTCTTTCCTTCTCTCTGTCTTTGGAAATCAAGCCAAATGGAATCAATCCAACGCATTTCTAGGCCTGTTTAAACCAAATAAACTTTAAAAAAAAATACTAAAATCCCATAAAATCATTCAATTGAAATTGGTTGGTTGTAAATGCATTAATTTAGTCGTTTTTATCGTGTATCAGATCAGTTAAAATCTTATTCGATCTTATAATGACCAAATGGAAACTCACACAATCTCTGCTAAAAATGCGGACATTAATTTGTCCAAATGATATCCGTCAAGCTATGAAAAAGAAACGCGCCGTTAATTATAATTATAATCTTGGATCTGTGTTGAATTACCCAACAAATGCTATTCCATCCAGACACTAATTTGTCCGGCCACCATAACAATTTCTTTTTGGAAAACTCGAGTACTTAAGGAAGGTCATTAAAGGACGACTGACCAGACAGAGCGGTGATGGAATAGAAAGGACAGACAATAGAAATTTATTATCCGAATCGGAACTAGTGAATTGAGCATAGTCCGAGTGAACTGAACTAGTCGTGCTGTGTGTGGAGATGATGTACTTAAGGTAGGGAAGGTGGAATCGGAATCGGAATGGGAATGACGATATCGGATCCGAGAAAGCTCTGTGTGAGCAGAAAAAATCATTTGAATAGAAGGAAGGAATGATGGAAAGAATCCAAGAGTGTGTGGTTTCCAGTACTCCAGTTCTAGAGTCAGTCAAACCAAAACCACCGGATTGCATTATGAGAAAGAAAGGAAGAAAGAATGAAAAGGGCTCTTTGGAAAGGAAATGATATCTACCGTATGGGAGTTTTATCCACGAGGGAGGATTCCCATCTGAAACCACTTCTAAATACGCTGGTTGTCTCAGCAAACCCAACATATACTCAGCATAAGTCGGCAAACCCAACGTAACCCAGCTTAACACAATGTAATCCAACACAACCCAGCTTAACTCAACATAACCAAACACAATCCAGCTTCTTACGTCAACATAAAATTCACAAACCCAACTTAACTCAAGATAACCCAACATTGATCGAGAAACCCAGCATAACCCAACTTAAAATTGAATGAACAAAGCTGAATTTCCCAATGCCTTACGAGACTTCTAATTTATTTATTGTAGAATAAAATGAAACGATTTACATTTTTTTTTTCTAACCGAGATTAACACGTCCCGAGTCTCCCTTGCAAAGGGCTGTCTAGACTATTTTGTGGATTCCTAGGAGAGAGGCGGGGGTCTGCGGCTATTTGTAACAGGTGACTATTTATTTGACGGAGAAAGCATTTGAAGAGAAAGCCTGGACCACACACACACACTTGTACACAAATATCACAGGAAATCCACTGCAACTGCAACTCTAAATGCAAGGATATCAGGAAAACTCACTGCGGTTAGCCCGACTCAACTCCACTCAACTCCGGTCAGGATTTTGACCCTTGACCCCACATAAACACATTTAAGATAAACGTACGTGTTCTCATTCCTCTCTCTTTCGTTTTTATAGAAATTCGGAACTCGGTAAAAACTCATTCATACACGTCGGGAGGGGGGAAGGAACGCCCGGAATGTACGTTTAACTCACTTCTAGGGAATTCCAACAAAGTCCACCCTCCAGCGGTACAACAGGGTACCACGTATATCATTTATTATCTTGCTTCATGGACATGGATACAAAACTTACGTTAGTTTTGAGCTCCATGATGTTGTCAGTTATGATTGGTAATGTAGGGTTAAATTGAGTTATGCTGAGATATGTTGAATGAGCTATGATGGGAAATGCTAGGTTTTGTCGGGTTATGTTAGGTTAAGCTGGGTTACGTTGTGATTAGGCTGGTCATAGTAACTTCATGGCAGGTTACGCTGCTTTATGCTGAGTTGTGTTGGGTAATGTTAGGTTAAGCTGGGTTAAGTTGGGTTATATTAGGTTAATCTGGGTTTATATGGATTATGTTAGGTTAAGCTGGGTTAAGTTGGATTATGTTAGGTTAAGCTGGGTTAAGTTGGATTTTGTTAGGTTAAGCTGGGTTAAGTTGGAATAGTTGGGTTATGTTGGATTGTGCCAGGTTAAGCTGGGTTAAGTTTGGTTATGTTAGGTTAAGTTAGATTATGTTAAGTTAAGCTGGGTTAAGTTACTAAGCTGGCTTAAGGTGGCTAATTTTAGGTTAACCTAGGAAAAGTTGGGCTATTTTAGGTTAAGCTGGGTTCAGTTGGAATAGTTGGGTTATGTTGGATTGTGCCAGGTTAAGCTGGGTTAAGTTAGATTATGTTAAGTTAAGCTAGGTTAAGTTACTAAGCTGGCTTAAGGTGGCTAATTTTAGGTTAACCTAGGAAAAGTTGGGCTATTTTAGGTTAAGCTGGGTTCAGTTTGGCTATGATAGGTTAAGTCGGGTTAAGTTGGGTTATGTTAGGTTAAGCTGGGTTAAGTAGGATTATGTTCGGTTAAGCTGGGTTAAATTGAATTAGCTGGGTTAAGGTGGATTATGTTAGGATAAGTCGGATTATGCTAGGTTAAACTGGGTTAAATTGGATTAGCTGGGTTAAGTTCGATTATGTCAGGATAAATCGGATTATGATAGGTTAAGTTGGATTAGCGGGGTTAAGTTGGGTTTACGTTGGTTATGGCAACTTCTTGGCAGGTTACGTTGTTTTATGCTGGGTTATGGCAACTTCTTGGCAGGTTACGTTGTTTTATGCTGGGTTATGTCAGGTTAGTTAGGTTATGCCAGGTTATGAAGGGGTATATCGAATTAAGTTGGATTATGCCAGGTTATATTTAGTTAAGGTGTAATTTGTTAGGTTAGATTACGTTAATTATGGTTAAGTAGGGCCAAGGTAAAATAGGCGGGTCTTGGGTTATGTTGGGATAGAGTTTCCGTGTCGAAGCAACTTAAATAAGTATTTATGAATTGCTGGTAGCTGTAACTCCAGATAGGATAACAATACATACGGGACAACCTGTACGTACTTGAATAAAATGGAGGGAGGGGTGACTTGGAGATATACTCGATTTTCCTAATATATCTGACTATATCAGATAGGGGTTGAAAAATGACCAGAGTGAAGTCAGAATGAAAAAAAGAAAGAAAATCCGGACGCAAATAATAATCATCATCATCCAGAACCTAATCTTTAAAATGTGGATTGTGGAAAAGGGATTTTGGTTTTGAACTTAAATGGAAAAGGTCCTCTTGGGAGAAATCCGCTAATGTTTATCACATTACCACGAATCTTAGGAGTAAAAGTGCGGACGGTATGTAAGAGATTTGAGGCAATTACGGGAATTAAGTGAGTCATTATTTATTCTATACTCCACCGTATATAAACGATACTTTCTTTTGCTTTCCTTGCACAAAAATAACAACTCAGAAAACTTTTCCACACTGTAATATTCTAGACGGGCAAGTGTGCATGGTAATTTGTTTTACTGTCCTGCACTATTATTTCCTTGCGTTAGTGGATAAGGTTACGGTTTGCTTTAATCATTTCTAGCGTGTTCGCAAAACTCAGTTGCCCAAAATATTTCTTATTCAGAAATAACAATATACGGTGAAATCTGTGTAAGGCGACCGAATTCATATATAAAATTCACGTCTTCTGGTCAGGTCCGGTCGTGTCAGCAAGGTGGTCGGTTGGAAATATTTTATTATAGCTGGGAGAGACTTGGCAATTTGCCAGTATCAGAGTTAAATGTAGCACTCGGAATAAAAAAATAAACAAACACACAAACGAACAAGTATAATAAAAAATATTGTGATTATTACAATGGAATATGTAGGGACAGTTTGTTTGGCCGCTAGAAAAATTTGGACCAAATGCATTTTGTGAGGTCACAAGATTCACTGACGCGTTAATGACGTCAGAAACTCTATTTGTGCTTCTAGCGATCGAACAACTATACTTATCAGGGTAGAACCTTCACACAAGTTGTTCGGAAGGCCAAGGTGTACTACGTATCAAAAATCCAGCCAAATCCGACCGCCAACATTTTGTTTGAGGAAAACTCTTTTAATCATATTTGCTGCCAGTTGTGTAGTACAAATGTGTTTTGCATGTGTTTCATGTGGAAGCGACTCGTTAGGAATTATAGGACTGATTTGCCGATACAATGCATCGTCACCCGATTCTGCCCTGTTTGCAGGAACTGATAAACTAGTCAGAGAGTAATAATTTATCTTTGCAAACTTTTAACCAGCGTTCATCCAGGAGTGTGTGACATTTTTTAAGTATTTAATGCAAACATTCACAAGTTGCCGATCCGACTAACTCTCTTTACTTTTACAATCTTTAAACAATTTTAGTGGGTCACAAATGAATTAATTTGTACTATATGGAAATGTGGCTGACGAATGCGGAAGAAAGCTCTTAAAATCTGGTATGACACATGACATGACCACAAGGATTTTGTTTGTACTGACAATGACTAAGAAAAAAAAATCAATTTTGCATACTGAAGCTGAATTCAACTAAGCCCGAAGTGTAGTCCTGCATTTTTGCTTATAGTGTTGAATCAGTCTATTTAATATTTGAATCTCCATGTTTCCCGTTTTTATATAGGGCAATTCCAATCAAAGGAAAATATTGCGAATTTTCTATAATAGCAATATTACCATATGCCTCTCCAGTATTCCAGATAAGTACTTAGAATAATTATAATTAAAATTAAACCGCTTTTGAACATAGTAATTTGTACTTTTGTGTCGTTAAAATTTATTTTCACGTGGAAGATTTTTCGTCCTGACCTTGTCTGACCTCACAACGGTGTAGTTTATACTACTTTGACAAAAAAACCGTTCCTGGATATGAATTGAGGGTCAGGGCTAAGAAAATGTGGTGAGTGTGATAGTGAAGTGGTGAATTGACATGGTTAGGTTGTAAGACGATAGACGTGAATAAAATGGACTGACTAATGGTTGTTGTTGTTGAGAGTTGACGGGTCATAGACTAGTTGGGAAGAGAAAGAGGACATAAATATCGGAATAAATAACGTGTTTCTACTCAGGAGACCCAACTTCTCTTTGGTTTCGCTCTTCCAGAAAAGGAGGGAATTCTGTTGAAAATGAGTCTGGAATTTTTGGTTTTGTGAGAGTCTGACTGACTCCTTTTTTGGCAATCATTGTGTCCTGGAAACGTGTTGGACTCCTTCACTGGAATGATTGCAATGCAATTGGTTACGCAAAAAGAAGGACTTTCACTAACCACTTTCTCCAAGTACAGGGTGTTCCAAATTATCTCAAGGTATGTACATGCAACGACTACTCCAGATACTGATTGTGTCTGGAGTGTAAGAATGTCAATGACATTTGAATGTTTCCATGAATACCACAGTTCAGATGTGCATTCATACGTTCGTTTAGTGACTGTCTTATATTGCGGACACACCTGACGCTTGTTCTACAAAGACCTAAGTTCTATGGAACTAATCTACCTACACAGAACAGTACCAAAGCGGTCGGACTATCTGGGACACCCTGTATTCGGGACTTTCACCATGTACTTATGCAGACCATGAATTCGCTTCGTTCTCACCACCTACCTACCTTCTACCACCGTCGGTTTGAGTATTTATAAACCACACAAGAATAAATCAGCTTTTTCACTACGTACCTACTCCACGCGGTTTCCCTCATGAAATATTACGTGGGCCAGAGACAAGCTTTTTTGCCACTTTTCTAGTCGGAGACTACAGGAGAGCACTACTACCCGGATTCGGGTAGAGCACCAGCACAGTAGTCCTAAGTACTACACAACATTCTCATTCATTTCATTTCTCTTTTCTTCCGTCTTCCCAAAATACGTTTGTACTCTACAACTTTCCATTCCATTCCATTTCACCAACTCGTAAATACTTTTCAAACACCTGCTGGGGACCTACAACTAATACCTTCGAGCAGGAAAAGAAAAATAAACAATTTCATAATATCCTTATCCATGCATAATGCTAACGCCATCCCATCAGCGGCGGATCAAGGAATATTTCTGGGATGGGCCAACCGTGACCCATGTGTGACCGAAGAATCGAATCCTCATCTTAGCGAAGCCAAAGTCAAAGTTATTCTTATTACCAAGGCGAAACAGTGTAGTTGTACGAGGTTCCCATCTGCTATACCTCCTGGAACGGGAGTTATTCCTCCTGTCTGGTATATCTCAGCCCAAACTTTCTTATACTGTGAGGTTTTTACGTTGCATGCGCAGGGGTTTTTCGCACTTTCGCTTTAAAAAATCAGTGGAGTGATTTGACTTGTTAGGAAAGTACGACGAGGATGGCCATTTAAGGATAGAAACACGTTGGGTGTAGTGCTGTCATGCAATCGTCAAAATGAGGTTAAATTCTGAACCTGTATAACAGGTTTGGGAGCTTTCTGCCTCGTAGAACTAGGTGATAAACCCTCATCTGACTTAGATTGTGGTATATGCGAATTCTCAGCGATTTCTTTGTTGTAATATGGCAAATTGGCAACATCTTGCTGTTTCCAAACGGTATTTTTAATCTCCTCTACAGATTAAAGTCAAGAAGAAATTCCTTGGGGCTTAAAATTCACATCATTCGGGCCCTGGCCCAGTTGGCTCACGACTAATACCGCACTGTGTGCCATTCGAAAATCTGGATTTGTATTTGTACTCCCACTTCATTTCATAAACCATTTGATTAAATTTTTGGCTCGATATGACTTCACAGGATACAGTGTGACAGGGACAGCGAGTACTAGTTTGGAAATTAATTACAAACGTAGGGAAGGATTATAAGTTATACGCCGTGAAAGGAAAACACTTCAGAATCTAAATCCGATTTTCAAAATCCTACCCCATCCTGTATTTAAACACAATGTGGAATTGTAACATACCTGCAAGGTCTTTGACCCCACAATCAACAGGCACTTGTCTTTAAATAATTACATCATCCTTCACAAAATTCCACACGAAGTACAATACGAATTATGACATCGACTTTACCCTAGATACTCTAGTATAGAATTTTACAGGGTGGTTCATAAAAGTATTTCTCCAATTCAACAGTCGAGTAATAAATACAATACGTAGTCAATATACAGGGCGTTTACTATCTCTCAGACTACTTTGAAACTTTTTTTTGAAATTTTAATATTTTAAGATTTTGAATT
>JAQFYE010003387.1:0-15452 GCA_034694305.1 Protaphorura glebata
CGAAATTCAAACAAATGATGCTATGACCGGCACAGAAAATCTTGTCAATTTACTAGGCTTTCAATCACAGACGGTGACCGCCGAAATTCAAACAAATGACGCTATGACCGGCACAGAAAATCTTGTCAATTTATTGGACGCTCAGACATCGACCGCCCTGGTTCATACAAATAATGCCGGTACGTGCACAGAACTTTCCAACGGAATTGACGCACAGACGGTGACCGTCGAAATTCAAACAAATGATGCTATGACCGGCACAGAAAATCTAGTCAATTTACTAGACTTTCAATCACAGACGGTAACCGTCGAAATTGAAACAAATGATGCTATGACCGGCACAGAAAATTTTGTGAATTTATTGGACGCTCAGACATCGACCGCCCTGGTTCATAAAAATAATGCTGGTACGCGCACAGAACAACTTTCTAACGGAATTGATACTCAGACGTCACCTCAAAAACGGTCTGTGCCTACTCCAACTAAGCATATATCTAGAGTTAATCGAGGCGTGCAAACTACGGAAGAGACTGATACTAAAGGTAAAGAAATTATTTCGGTTCTGTCTGTTCAACGATGTAGTTAAAATAAGTTGTATTTCGAGTCCAAACAGAGAACTTCCAATTAAGTTTGGTTGGTTAAAGTTCAATTAATTACAAATATTGTACCAGTCAATCTATATTTTTAGCTCATATGCGGAACTTACAAATCATGGTCAAGGTGAGGGAGAAGGAATTATCGGATTTGCAGGAGACTTACAGAACTGAAGGAGTAAACACGCGAAAACAGTTGGCTGAATTGGAGAATAAATTAACCTCGACATCTTCACAGGTATTCACATCTTTTTACTTGAAGTGCTCAAAAATTGAAAGTGTATCCTTACTCTGCATTGTCGCCTTACTACAAGAAATACTTCAGGTTAGTTTGGCATACAGAAGTAGACGTCTAAACTTTTTGTTTGAATATTACAGGTTGGGTCATTGCAAAATAGAAACAATTCACTCGAGTCCCAGTTGCTTGGTGGAATCAAACGAAAGGTTAGGATGATAAACTAACAATCTGATTGCAGTATATCAAATCAAAGTCTTAAGCATTTTTATTTTCCATACAGATTGATTGCGAAATCCAATGTGACTTCATCATTGAACAAGCAAATCGAGCAATCACTGGTGAGATAGGACTTTTACCAGACGGATTTCCTGACATTGCTGTCTTAGCGAAAAACGTTAAACGACTGAAGCAAACCAATTTTCTTCTGGATATAGAAAATAAGAAATGCACATGTAAAGGAAGTAGCAAGGCTATAAATATTCTTACAAAACTTTCGGACAAGTCGGGACCACAACAGGCGAACAAATTCCTCATTCCTGAATCGTTAGTAGTACCGCGTCTCCCTGCCCATTCCGCCTCATCGTCTCCTTTAGTCAATAATATTTTCCCCCGATTTAAAAAAAATGGTTCTTCAATTTTGTCTTCTGAACCCCGGACAAGAGATACAAGGTTTCCCACCGGTCCTAGTTCCTCATCCCGTCAAATACAGTCTACCGAGTTAGTCAGACCAATCATATCACCAGCACCGGTATCAGAATCGGGACCAGTACCAACCGAAACAAGTGTAGTGTCTGAACCAACCGACTCGATTACACAGTCTGACGTTCCCGCAGAAGACGACATGTCGTGGTTGGACGAAATTGGAAGTGATTCGTATATGCAAGTTTGGAAAAAGGGTGCATAGTTTAGTCCTAGCCAGAGGCTATTCAGGTATAATTAAGAATTTCAGATTCGATTCGACAGTTTTGTTCAGTTATGTTAGCTTTAAATGACTGATTATGACCCAGCTAACTTTCATATTTCTAGAAATTAATAGTATTTGGATAATTGAATTTAGTTGACTTTATCCGTGGATGTGGATGAGTTGTGTTGTGAATTTTTATGAAAGAAAACTAGAACTCTCACATCAGTTCTTAAATTCTAAAACCACGTTCCTCTTTTACGATTCTGCTACTCGCTGGAACTTACACTATGATTTTGCAAAATGCGTAGTCCTTGTTTGGGTTCCAATCCAATTAAATTAATATCTGTCCGCGAAAAGTTACTTTTAACATATGTAATTCTACTTAAATATAAGATACAAGAACATTTGGAATCACAGCTGTTTGGGAAGTGATAGAATACCCAGTCGAATTACTATGCCTTGCATACAAACTGGTCCTCTCCGAAGCTCTCTTCACCGATTAGGGTAGCCGGTCCGGTGACTTTTCCGGAAAATTCTGGGACTTCCAAATGACATATTTCATGACGATATACCGAAATGAATACCCCATCATCCTAACAAACGACCCTTCTGGAAAATATTTTATTTCTGGTTTTTCTAGGCAATAGAAGATAGAAAATAACAAGTAAAATGTTTTCGAGAAGTGTGGTAGGTTTGGAAAGTTTTCTTTGTGTTTTTTTGATATATCGTCATGAAATATGCGATTTGAAAGTCCAGGAAAGTCCACCGGACACCGGCCCCGCTACCCTAATCAGTGACGGTGAGGAGAGCTTGTGGGAGAGAATACAAGGCACAGTAATTAAGTTGACTAGGACTAGGAGATACTGAATATTGAACGTCGTGCTCTTGTAATTTTGGTTTTCAAAAGGCTAATGTTTCGAATTAATTGATAAGAGGACAAGCGATATCTCTTCTGCCATGTGTTGTATTTATAAGTTTGCAATTTTACAATTGAATTTTTAATTGTATTGTACTTCCTTTTTTTGGTGCTAGTGGAACTAGCACCTTGGTAATTTTTACATATTTGATCATAATAATTCGTGTTTTTGAATTTAGAATCAGACGATTACACCATGAGTTTTTGATACTGCCCAATTAAGATTTAATTAGAATGACAAACACATTACATGCCGTGGATCAGGATTTTAGTATTGTACGTAATTGAACCTGTCATACACGCATTTGATGACCTAATTTTCGGTTTTAAAACTGAAGAGTTGATCAAATGTTGCACAATAATACAGGGTCATTGACGACTTGAATAAAGATATTTGAGGGCCGGATTGTGGCCCTTAATGGAACTGAACTCGATTGCGTTTGATTTCAACTCATTTTCTATCGTGTACAGATAGGGCCAAGTCGGCTTTACATATTTAATCGTTATACATAGAAAGAAGAATTTATTGAACCATATTCATAAATTGACCAATAATGTACTGTAAAAATGTAAAACTTCAACTCGGCTGATTATTGCTAAGTGCGTGTATAAGACTAATCTAAGTCCGACCACGTTTTTGGAACTATGAATTCCATTTCATACAATTTAATTGGAATGAATGCATTATTGCATAATGATATTAGTTTAGAAATAGAAATTTATTCAACACAACAACACCACTTGAGCACAAGGTCGTCAAGGTACAAGTTTAGTGGTCTAGTGAAATACAACCGGAGGGACGGGGATTACTTGAACAACATCAAAAGCCAAACAGTTTAATAGATGTACTTAGTTTAAGAAACATAATTCACTTTATCGGATACGCCCTTGGCGCATCACGCCCTGTAGTCAATTTACAATTTACAATTTGAAGAATCGACTTATTTCCAAACTGGCACAACTCATATAGTTAAAATTAAGAGACATGCAGCTAAATCATCACTTGGTCTCTTTTGGTTTTGCTTTTCACGATCTGGAATGTAGGATAATCAACTCACATTCACCCACCGCCTGTGAACGTGCCTGGCCTTAAGGTCTGATGGTCGGATCGAGCTAAATATTCCATAATATTAGGATTCTCCGTAAAACTTTAGTAGTGGTAGCAAAATCCATTCCCATAATTCCAAAATTTTGAACAGACAATTTCGTTCGGAACGTTCCTGGGGTCAAACACATTACATACATTTATACAGGTCATACTTGTATGTATGACTGAGTTAATAAAGCACATTAATAAATGAATAATAGTCTGTCATAATAAATGATTTTTTTGTTTTTTGGAGAGGTGTTCGGATCCTATTTGAGGTATTAAAGAATGACCATAGAGTAGACGAGCATTGAAAATGTGGGTTTTAGTGTGAGCGAGGAATTGAGAAATGGCGGGTGAGTTCAAAATCAGACTCTTCCTTTGTTCTCCAATCTCATTGTCTCATTTTCTCTCACTCACTCCCAGCGTCCGTCGTCGGTCAGTCGTCGACATTTTCACTCCTCCGTTTTTTGTTCACCAGTCCGTCAGTTCCATCCACTGTTCCACGAGTTCAAGAAAGCACTGCTCATTTTCTCAAACGGTTTTGTCATCCAACGAAATACTTCAAATAATGTCCCAGGTACCAGTGACTATTGGTAAGTATGATTATATTCCGATTTTCTATATTTCTGTTACTCCATAATACGTCATACGCCTGACAATTTTGGGTCTTTGGGTTGTATACTAATAAGAAGAAATTTTTGAAAGAGTTGAGGAGATATCGGGCTGAGATAATTATGTTATGTGTACTCTACACCTACTCCATAATATTTCATATTATTTCCACTGTATGTCGCGATTCGTTATCACGATTTTATCGCTCGAACCGGTAGTTTACTGTGAATGACCATTTTAGCCGAGACCCTAGTAGATGATATAGCTAACCCACACAACCACAGACAGCATAGCTCCACCCCAAATGCCACAATGCATTACTGCACTATCACCACACTACACTAAGGCTCGGATCAGATCAGATAATTCGGATAAGATACCAGATCAGATACGGATAAGATATTTTCTCATTTTTATCTGATCTGATAATTTCGGATCAGATTTTTATCTGATCTGATAATTTCGGATCAGATTTTTTTTATCTGATCTGAAATTTACGGATAAGATCGGATAGCTTGAATCAGATATCTGATCAGATTCGGATTGAACATTTCATCTGATAAGTACCAGATATCCGTCAGATATCTGATCAGATATCTTATATCCGTCAGATATCTGAGCAAAAATGTCAGATCAGATATCCGATTATCCGGTCCGAAACTTCTGATCAGATAGATAACTGATCTGATATGGAACAGTCACAGGTCAGATAGGATGATTATCTGATCTGGCATTGTCAGATCAGATCAGCATCAGATCGGGTAGTCCATTATCTTATCTGATCCGAGCCTTACGCTACACTCAATGTCTCTTTAGCTATCATCTGGCACCCTCGTCTTACCCAACTTTTCTACCCCATTATGCCACGTTTATGTTGAAAGCGAAAGCGTGTGTAAACCCTTGCTTATGTGCAACGTATAAACCTCAGGGCGTCACAGTATAGGAAAAATTAAGGTTAAGAGACAAACCAGGCCCGGGGAATCGAACCCCGTCGCAACAAGTAGGTAGCAGATGAGAAGCCCGTTACGCTATCATCAATGGTTCAGGGCTTTTGGAAAAATCAGTTATTGTAAATGTAACGGTAACGTTTCGCAAAGTAAAGAGATAGAGATCTAAGTTGCAGTCTCTCAGTCTTAATTTCTTTTAATTGCAGACTCCGATATAATGATTGAGGGTAAGTCTGATTCAGACGAAGTGACTATGAACGTGGACATGATGATGGAAACTTCAACTGTGGAAGAAGTCAATGGGATTGTCGAAAGTAATTCACCAGAGATCACTGTAGAAGACATTCATGAGATAGCAAAGTCTTTAATGTCATCATTGTCTTCCATGATTACGGTTGTTGACTGTGTGGATGCTGAAACTTCGACAGTTCCCACTGATGTGACGACGACTGCGACGGCCATAACCCCCACCCCCTCACCAGTTAGGAAAACTGTGTCTTCGCAAATCCGTGCGGAAATGAAGGACGCAGAAACTGAAACAGAGGATGAGTATAATATTGGGAATATTCAAGTGCCTGTGCCGCCGGTGGCTACCACAACCGTCTCCTATACTCTCCCTATTCCTGCTCCGAATTACCAAAGTGGTAATGAAGAAAATGTGTCCCCATGGAACAGCAGAGCAGCAGCAATGTTTCGGGTCTCCGAAATCAGTAAGTTCGCTTTAAGAATGAGTTCACTATCTCGAAGTCAAGATTGCTACCGCTACAGATATCGCCAGACCGCAAATCTTTGTTTTGGTTCTAATAAGAAAATACTTCCATTCTCTACAGATGGTCATCAAGGTGGCGATCGGACACTACCAAGAAATCACGGAGACCTTGATATTCTTAGATTAGCCAGGAAACGTGCATCCCAAGACCGCTTGGTACCACAGGGCAAGAAGTACATTAAAACCAAACCGGACTTTCGAAAACAAAATGAGAATAGAAATTTGAGTACAAGTGCTGGTACATCTATTATTCCATCTCGAAGACCTCTGAGTATTCGTCTCTATGATCTGGACTACTTGGGTGAACCTCCAATTCTTGAGGGTAAGTCAAGAAAATCATACCAGTAATATTAGAGCTTGGCTTCCGTCCGAAGAGTGCATTCCTACTCTCCCGAATTGGGTGTCTTAGAAAATCACACAAAATATATTTGCCTTTAGCTTTGCCTTACGCTTTCTGAAATCCTGCAGATGAGTCCCTCGGTGACGATGATGAAAACGCTTCAACTGTCCCAGATACCAACCCACAGCCTTCAAATCCGCATCTTCGCTTAGGCCTCTCTCGACGTTCTCATCCACGAAGACCTCTTCACGAAAATTTCATGAATGAGAATGAATAGTTCAACGGACCGTATTTACCGTTACCGCTCTTCTTGCAAGAAACATTCCTTCCTTAGCTTCGATTCCTGCATTACTTATCAT
Organism: Protaphorura glebata; assembly: GCA_034694305.1. NCBI lineage: Eukaryota > Metazoa > Arthropoda > Collembola > Poduromorpha > Onychiuridae > Protaphorura > Protaphorura glebata. Next base: position 6,769 of record JAQFYE010003387.1, read on the forward strand.
CATCATCATCTTATCATTACTTACCTTCGGTGTGAAAATATCAAAATTGTTCCGTGAATGGTTAAAACGTTAGTTCATATTCAAGTAATGTGTTGCGTTCTGTTCTAAAAACTAGTCGTTCCTCTAAATGTTAGTTGTTCGTTTCGTTAGATGTTCCAAAAATAAAACTGTTCGCTTCAAAAACTTTGTTGTTCAACCGTTTAATATTTTTTGTACAAGGTTAGCTAAAAGTAGCACCAAACAATTAATTTATAGCTCGTTAAGCAGGGTTTCTCACACGTAGTTGTCAGTATCGTATCTCAGGAAGTCCATTACTTAGAAGCGAGCTTAATGGCTCAGTGAAAAGCCCTACTCAGAGTTATCCAACGAACCCTGCCATAAGTTTCTTAAGTTCTTGAGACCACACCGGCAAATATATGTGTTACGCACCTTGTACTTAAAATTAATACTGTACTTTTCCATGGAATTAAATTGGAATACATTTCTAACATCTGGTTAATCCTCGTCTTCTTCTACACTCATGGAACCCCACCACCCACGAATATCACCAAGCCTTTTACCATATTTTTGCAAATCCAATTTCTTGATTTTCTCATGTTCAATCAAATCTCTTTGTTCTGTATCTTTGGCTATTAGAAAACTCAACCGTTTCGTGTCTGAGCCAGAGCTGACACTATCGCTTCTTGATGAACTATGTTCCAAAGTGTCGCTTCTAGATTTTGGAGCCTTGACTGATTGAGTAGTTTGGGTTTTATCCGGTAGTATTGGCGTGAATGGTGTAGTTATTTGCGGTTCTTGTTCTTGTGGTTTAGGTACTTCTATATGCTGTGTTGGGTAAAACGCTGGAGTCGGGGGCGCCAATGCTTCGGTCGCATTGCGGAGAGTATTTATCAAACTCAAACTGGTTTTTTGTTTCTGTGGATTATAAATCAAGTTGATAATGTCGAAAAGATATTTTAAAAGACAGAACGTATTCTTAATTGTTCCTTACCATACTTACCGATCTTATTCGCTTCAAGCATCCTTCCAACCAGCTTCGAATTGTTTGTTTCGCAACTTCTTCTTCAATTATAAATTCTAGTTCTTCTCGTGAAAGTAATTCTTCTAATTGAAGCGATTTTCTAATGTCAACGGACCTGTAGCTGAGCATGTTGAGAACATCATGAAAAGTGACTTCTTCACCATTGTGAAGACGTTCAAGCTCGTAGCACATATGCTTGAATAATAGTCTGTCTTTGTGCGGATCCACTTCTAATCGGCCCCTCAGAAGTCGCAGGATGAATTTCACCTAAACAAGGAATTTTAATTTTAATCGATTAATTTGAATACCTCTCATGTCAATCTGGCTTACCCTCCGAACAGGAATTAAGCCTCTTTGATGGAGATCAACAATGTTCCATGTGTTTTGAAAATTCCTAATATCTGCGTAACTGAGAAGTGCGTCTTCTTCGTTTGAGTAGAATAATGTGAAGTTCTCCATGATGATAGCTGACAGACAGATTCAGTGTGAAAGAGTTAAATTCAGCTGAATGAATCAAAAGACTAAATTAATTTCTATGTGACTTACCCACAAGTAAATTCAATACAATGTAAGTAATGATGACGTAGAATGAACAGAAGTAGGACAGAGCAGCGGTTTTATTTCCGCAGTCAGTCTCCCAAAAATTCACACCGGTAGTACAGTATGGAGGCTAAAAAGGGATTTCATTATATTGTTTCTCTCCGTACAAGTTAAAACATTATATTTTACATCTTTCGCAAAATAGTATCTTTTTGGAAAAGGACTAATCGTTACTAACCCCAATCATACAGTCATGCATTATTTTGTTCCAGTCCTCTCCAGTGACAATTCGAAAGAGCATAGCAACTCCACGAGTTGCAGTTCCAAAGTTAGCATGCCTCGATACACCCTAAAATTTTACAGGAGACGGTTTAGAAAATCAGACAGCAGATCCTGAGATTATTTTGATTTGTTTTAATTACCTCGCCATATTTTACCGTTCCAAACAAAATGACTCCAGCAAAGCCGTAAAATACTATGAGGAGGAACATTCCCATAATAATGAAGAAGGACTTGTACACGGATACTACGACTGTTAACATTAACATTTTGAGTGTCGCATGTTTCCCAGTGATTGTAAAAAATCGCAAAATGATGACGGTATATCCAAATGTTAGCGACACATCTGTCTAAAGTGGAAAAGAATAGAATCACAGAATAGAATGTAATTAATTGTCTTAGCAGTACTTTTCAAAACATCAAGTTTCGTTTTACTTACTGTTTTGCCTCCTATGAGATGCCAAAAAGAAACCCAACCGACTCCCATTAGTGTGACGAATAGGTCATATCTATTCCTTCGCGATTGCCAGTAACCCCTTAACGTAAATGCAACCGCTTTCATGAGCACCTCCACAACAAATACAAGGGTCAGTACTGTTGAAATTATGCTGAGACGGAGTGTCGTAGCACCTTCTTTTTCCCACTAAAATTAATAAATACGTTTGCATTTAATTTTCATTCGAAATCTACGGTTGCCACCTATTGTGGTATCAGTCGCCGGTGAATCTTGTAATATAATAACGAGACAGTAGGAAAATAGTCAAAGGATCGAACCCAACCCGAATTATTGTCAAACTTACTCTTAGACAAAGTAAACTGGAGTTGAACAAAACGCTCATGGCTATAAAGCGTTTGAACCATATGTGCTGAGTTATATCATAGACGATGGCTCGGAATTGGTGTCCATCCGGTCTGGAAAAAAAAGAACTTCAGTTCAGTAAGTTCAGTCCAAAATTGTTTTCTTTGGATAGTAAATTACTTACCTAGGCGGAAGATGGAGAGGTTGAGCGATTTTTAAACGTTTCTTTAAATCACACCAACGCCGCTGATCGACTGTCAAGAGGGCAGTTCCTTTGTTTTCACTGTAGTTAGCAATGACGACGCCGACGAACAACGTTAGGCCAATCATGCATCCAAGAAATACAAATACGTGAATGTACAGAGAGTGAAGCTGTCAAAATTATACACGTCATTAGAACCTCAGTTAGTACAAGGGAGTTCGGTTGAATCTTTAATTGAAAACTTTGAACCCCAGGAACGAAGTTTTCTAAAGGTCTGAAAAGGTCAATTCCACATTGATGGGAACTCTCAACTCATTTCCACTTATTAAAGTTACTAAACTGCTATAGATGACACTTCCGTGATGTTCGCCCCTGGATGGCATCCGACCGACGACATTGTATACCATATTTCAAGAAATCCAATATCACACAAATAACAACGTGTTTGGTGTCATGAACCTTTGTAAAACTGTTCCCGGAGGTCAACAGCACCAAAATATAAACAATCGGTATTTTTCAAACCGAGCTCGGAAAGCAAAGTTATAAAATATGAGGCTCATGGGCTCATCGTATTGCTAGATCCTGTCAAAAGTTATCAAGTTAAAATTACCGGTTGTAGTTGTTTTCCTAAAACGTCTCGAATATCCAACCAGCCCTTAAAACTCAGAGTCTCGAAAAGAGCCAGCATAGCATTTCCTATGTTGTCAAAATTAAATCTCCTTGGATTACTCCAGACGCGTGGGACGTAGAAACTTGGGTAAGTTTCATTAGGACCAGTATCAAGCCTCATTTTTGTAACAAAAACTCTTCGTTTAAAAATCCCATGGCAGTCCTCGCGAGTTGTAATGTTCGGGTCATTACATCGGGCCAATCTTCCCCCAAACAGTTGGACGCCATAAGATGCGAACACAAACATTAAAACGATGAGAAGAATGGATACGAGCAGAATTTCCTTGAAGCCTCGGCAGAGTTCAAAGACAACCTTGCGCATGTGCGGAACCAGATTATAAATTCTAAGTGGGCGGAGACATCGAAGTACCATGAAGGATTGTGCCGTTGAGCCTGGAGGAACGGACTTTGGCAGCCATATGATCCAAATTAGTGAAACCTGCGTAATTATATGAATACTCCCATTAATTTGTATTTGCGTTACGGTATGATTCGGATAACCATGCACCCGCGTATATTTCGTAAAACGACTATCCAACCATTTATTTGGCCATAGGCAGATACTCCTACTAGTAGGAATACTCATTCGAAAAGAAAGATTCCTTACAAGGAATTGATAAGTGTTGTGTCTGCCACAGGCAGTCACACCTGCAGGGACTGGCGATTTTAATTATGTCGCTAGGAAGGTATACTTACGAAATAGATGAAAAGATCAAGTATTCCAGATGCATCTTTGAGAAAAGCATTTGGCGTAAACACCATTCCATCGGCTAAGATTTTTAAGCACAGTTCCAAACTCATCATGATTACGAAACCATATTCTCCAATCTGCAGAACCGGTTGATCTGGAAAATTACTGCATAGTTTAGATCTGGAGACCTATCCGTCGTATTTAATTTGTCATGGATTAAATCGGAAATATAAAACAAAAATGCCTAACCTTGCATTCGGAATTTCGGAGATTCAAAGGCCATACTGGAGCAACTTAGAGTCGTCACGAGAATCATAACCCAATCTAAGTAGGTCACCAGTCCAAGAAGATTGCTAATACGAAAGGAAGTTGAAATCAGCACTTTTAGAATCGACCCACTTTGACAGTTCTTCAATAATTCACTTACTGCAATCGTTTGTATTTTAGTTTCCTTTCCTGTCCTGTAATCGGATCTCGAACTTTTGGATCATATCGATACGAGACAATAGTTTGGCACACACGTCGAAAGCTCGACTCGCGTGGAACGGAAAATAAAGGAGTATCAAAAAGTGGATGATTTTCTCTCAAGTCCTCCTCGCGTTGATTTCTGGGGTTACAAACATTATTAAATGCCATTCCATATTATGGACAATTGGGTTTTTATCGTCGGGTTGAGAACCCCGTCCCAACAAGTATAGCAAATGGGACCCGGTCTGACTGATATCTGAATTTTTTATAAATTGTCAGATCAGATAATTAGATATCTGACGGAAATCGGAGAAATCTTCTGAATCCGGTATTTCGTTGCCAAATGGATTCAAGTTTATATCCGATATTTCTCGTCTGATCAGAATTATGTTTAATCTTTTCTAATTAGCCCAGGAATTAACTATATATTATTACAAACCGTCTCATTTCTGCTTGTTGTTTTTTGGCCTGCAATAATTTGATGTCAACATCGTGTGGACTCATCCTAGTAAGAGCACCGGGATGTCCGTTCTCCAAGAAATGCTCGTAGGTTTGCTTTAATTTTAGACTCCCGCTTCGAATACTTCGTCGAATGGATTTCCTTGCGTCAAAGCGATGTTTGTAAACGGTATTTTGTTGTCCAAATCTCTTGTCCGGCATAGGAATTGGACCAGAATCACCCAATACCATTCTCTGATTGTTCGAGTCTGCGACCAGCGCGTTTGTAAAGTACCTTCACAAGAATATCAGTTTTAGGAACCGTATTCTGAAAAAAATGTATTTATTTGTATTTGTTAACCTGATTTTGTCATACTTTTTCAATTGGATATTCATCGATCTTAGCCTCAAGGTGGGAGTTAGTAATCTGAGGATTTTATTTTTCCGATAAAGCAAAGGCTGTTCGCTGCAGTAATTAAGGAGTTTACAATTCCCAAGGAGTATTGGATTAATATTGTCTTCATCCTCGACTTCAGATACGAATTGTCGCATGAACGATTCACGTACTTTTGGAAGTATGAAATCTGACGGCAACTTGTTAAGTCTTGCCATTCTAGGTGAGGCCGGAAAATGTTCAAAAATTCGTAATCTCCAAGGTAGGGTTTCTATTTTAAGGAAAAGATAAGAAATATGTGGAGAGTTTTCACCTAATTGAGGTCAAACCCGAATTACCTTTAATTTCTGCGCTTTGTTCTCGGAACTTGAGCTGTTTAAGCTTTTTAATATCTTCATCCAGCTGCAAGTTATCGAGAATGACGGCAACGAAAAGTGACAGCACAATGAGAGTCACAAACAAGTGGTACAAAATAAAATAGGCCGCAACAATTGGAGCCAAAGTGTCAGATACTCGCACCATAGTTTCATCCATGACTTCTACCCAAGCTTCTTGGGTCAGAATTTGGAACATACCTTCGTGTAGAAAAGTAGAAAAACATTGATGGCTTTCAGTTTTGATTTCTAAAAATTAGGAACTCGTACTACAAACTTACTCATGAATGCCTCTGGAAATGTTTCAAATTTTGTGTAGTCCAAGTAGCAAAAAAGTTGCATACTAATACTTGATGTTATGATTAGCAAACACATGGTGAAAATGACCAGGGATCCTAACTTCTTCCCAGGTCCGAAAATTTTGTGAACAAAATCTTCAAGCATCGGTGACGCCTTAATGAGTCGGACCACTCTTAGCACCTGTAATTGAAGAATTATCGATTAAATAAAGTCTCGAAAATAAGTGAATTTAGTTTATTTATCGTGCGACCGTGCCTGAAAATACGTGAAGCCGGACATGTACAACTTCGGAATCAAATGGATGAAGGTACCGATGCATAACAGTAATTCAAACTTGTGTATTGACTGCGAAATATATCCCCAAGGGCCCAAGCACCAAAATTTGAATAAAGCTTCCACTCCAAAGAATAAAGTGAACCCCATTTCAATATAGTAATATTTGTCCATAACAAAAAGACGTTCAGTCGTTTCGGCACTGAAATGCATTGTTGACGTTACAATCGCATTGGCCAAAATCGTTCCCATCACCAAAAGTCTGTAAAATAGAGGTTATCCGATTACAAGTCAAAAAGACTTAAACCGAAACACATAATAATTCTCGGATTTTGCATACCTGAATGCAGCTGATTGAAGAATTATGACGTTGCAAAACATTGGGGCGAGGCCTTTTTTCCTATCTTCATTAATTTGAACCATTTTCCACCCATATTCATCCCCAGTGAGTATTTTTGTGTTACTTTCGTCAGTTAGTCTTCCACTAGTGGAGAGAGAAACAAAATAAAGCCATTAATAAATTAATGGTGGTATAATGCTAGTGCTTTACAAGCAGGCCTCAGTTTCGTCCATCACACCAGAGGGCGCTAACGGTATCTAACTGCCATGCAAAGGATGCGCTATCACTTGGTGCTCCTTACGTATCTGAATCTCGCATACGATTCATACCACTCCCGTATCGGATCCGAAGTTTTATACAGGAAGTTTATCGCGAACCCGAATCACTTAGGAATTGATTCCGTCAATTCGTTCCTTTCAGAGTTGAGATATTTGCATTTACCTCGCACGTGTAGTTCCCCACATTTGTTGAAATTGTACACGAATCTCGTTGAATGTCTCGGTAATTACAGCAATGAACACATTTTTGACCAACCAAGCCAGGAAGAAAATCATCGTGACGAAATATAATGGAGCTCTCCAACCAGGTAACGAGTCCACGGCTCTGTGCATCACATAAACCCATCCTTCCTGGGATGACGCCTGGTAAACGGTAAACACCGATGTCGCTGAAATTGTAAAACACCATAATTACGTCTCATACGTGTTGAAATTGCGGTTGCGAATTCTTTGGCTTAATTTACCGAATTCATCAAACCCAGCGAATCCTTGTTTGTACTTTGAAATCTCGAGTCTTCGGCATTCCATTCCATCCGGACATTGGTACCTGTATCGGGATAATATGTGTGATCAATTCCAAATTGCTTTTCCAGTCGGTATTCGTTTAAACGTTTGATTTCTTAGTTTATAAATTCGACAATTTCAGGGACTCATCAAGGAGCACTTGTGAGTATTTTTTGAATTGATGGGGAAATCTTCTAGTGTGTGTACTGGAAAAGACGACTTTGCTCTGGTAAGTGAAATTCCATTAATATAGTTCTTATTTGGATTACTGCCAAGGAATGTTCAAAAGTCGTTTACCGCCGGACTAGCACTTTTCGCAGAAAATGTAGAAAACACAGACCCAGTAACTCGCGATTCTTTCAGCTATCAGAAATCTTTCAACAGACAAGGAAACTAATTTATTATAAACTTATTTGATGTTTACACTTAAAATACATATGAAGCAATGCTCCTGAAGTTGACCAAACTTCCAAACGAAAATTGACTTCAAGACACGGAGATATTAGAAAGTTTTAACTGTATAGCTAACTCATTATTCCAGTTTTGTTATTCTAAAAAGTTCGAGTATTGTACTTCGCTTAAATATAGACTCAAATTGTACTCGGTTTCCGAAGATAAAGGAATTATTTCTTACCCACTGTCTTTGTCAATACTGCAGTAGGTGTCTGGAATAGCCAAGCTGTTAATGGTTATTTGACTGGAGGAACGAAAAAACAAAATTTAGTAGACCGTGTTTTACGGAGATACATTAGATTACAGAAACTAACCTCATGTTTGTTCCTTCAATTAGACAATGATTTCGTAACTCTCCGAAAAATTGAACTCCCAAGAGGCCATACAAACTCATAAAAAAGACGAAGAATAGTGTTACGTTGTAGATTTGCTGTGAAGATCTTTTGAATATTTGATTAATCCTGGATTTTGGCATTGAGAATTTCAAGAATACACGAATGAACCGGATCATAATGAGAGGTCTTGGAGCTCTTAGAATCGGCCAATGACTATCTCTGTACGGAAAGAATTTGTTACACAGTTAGAACCATAGAGATAGGAATTGCAGCTAGTTTTTTTGTACCTATCTAGAGAGGATCTATCGACTTTTTTGACTTGTTGA
>JAQFYE010003388.1:0-15448 GCA_034694305.1 Protaphorura glebata
AACACTTCTTTCCGGAATCAGAGGATGGGGATATACTTTGATGTAACTGACACGCAGTTCGCGTGTTATAACCGTGCACTTCCGAGTTTTGTTTGAACATTGCTTTAAATAATTCGGGACAATTATCACACTTAATAATTTTGTACATAATACACAAATGTGGATAAACAAGAGATTTGATAAGTAAGATCATATTAACTTCACTAATTAAAGGTCGAAGTGTAAATAAAGGACACATTTGAGCATAACATTTACGGGTCATGAACTTAATGTGTGTCTTGAATGTCAATGTATTATCAATGTAGATACCCAGAATTTTAACACTATCCTGCGACTCAATTAGCAAACCGCCTACATTAACTACAACTTTACCGGTACGTTCCACCATAACTGGAGATCCAAGTACAATGACTTCTGTCTTATTTATAATAATTTCAAGCAAGTTACTTTTTAACCAAGTAAAAATATTAGAAATATCATCTTCCAGACGTTTAATCGTATCTAATATGTCAGATGAATAGCAGGAGATAAGCAGGGTAGTGTCGTCGGCATATAACACAGATAAACACCATTTTACAATACTTGGCAGTCCATTTATGAACATTGAAAACAATATTGGCCCCATAACACTACCCTGAGGTACCCCCCATATGTCAGAGTGTACATTTGACAGATCACCATTTCCTGTTTTAACCCGTTGCGTTCTATCTGACAAGTATTCAATAAACCAATCTGTTTGTATTCCTGCTTCTCTTAGTTTAGACAGCAATAACTTTCTACATACAGACGGGAAGGCCTTTTTAAGATCTAGGGTGACGAAAATACTAGTGAGTGGTTCAGAACAAAAGTAGCTCAGAAGTTTTGTTGCAATTTGCATTTCGTATGAATACACCAAAGTCGCTCTACCTGCAAGATAATTGTGTGCAAATGTTATACTTTACGGGCTGCCGTAACTTAGGTCACAGTGATAAAGGTTACAAGGTTAAGTCTATTACTCTATTCTTGAAATAAATATTCGAGAGTCTTTGTCGAATGACAAGAAATAAGCCACGGGCCAGTTTTAAAACTAAACCAACTATTATTTTTATGTATCCCCTTGTCTCAACCAGAAAAGATAGCGTGGCTACTCCTAGGCCGCACAGATAAATGTAAAACATTGTGAGGATAGAAGAACTCAAAGAGATCGGCATGTCTCTTTCACCGGGTTCTTCCTTCCGCAGTTTGGTTAACTCCTTATCCAAAGAAGATGGATACAGATCTTTCCGATATTTTTTCCAAATGTTGACGATTCCGGATTGCATGAGCAACTGCATTCTTGCGTACAAATACTCAATGTCCCAATGTTGAAAGACTAAACTCTTTCGCGTCTTGAACAGTTCTTCCTTTCCTTTGGTGAACACAATGTACTTGTTTTTCAATTTAGAATATTTTAGAAACGTGTCCAGAATTGTATTCGCATGAATGAGGCCGTGATTGGAGCAATTCCCTGATATTTCATTGTAAGCCTCGGAATGGAGGGCAGTATCAGATACATATTTGACGAGAAAATTATTAAAGACAGACGTGCGGTTCTTCCATTGCTTAGTCACCAGTCTCCACTTTTCTAATTCAGAAGAATTCATTCCAAATTCCTTCTGGACTTCAGTATCATTCAGATAATTGTGTTTGTAATAATCTTTATCCTGCATTTGAATGATCGCGTTGACTTCGTCCCCGTAATGTGTTATCGCACCCCGGAAAACAGATAATCTTGAGAGAAAACGAAATGATTTTGCATCTTTGAATTTGACAATATCTCGTTTGACAGGATATAGCGGAACTATCAATTCCACCGAAAACAAATTCTCATAAGAAATCGTAACAAAAACTGCAACCAAATTCCAGATTGTGAATAATATAAGAAAAACTTTGTATACACTCGGATTTTTCCGTATCTGTGGAGAAGGGTCTGGAGACGAGCCAATGATACTTCCAACTGTTATTGCTGTCGCATTGTAAACGAAATCCCAGTTGTGACCATTCCGGTCAGATGGGGGGACTTTCATATAGTAGAGAATGAACATGACTGTGGGGAGAAGAAGAATTGCCAGAGAGAATATGTACCAGAAAGTAAAATCAAAAGCTACATAGGAAGCAAACGAAAGTCTCTCTCTGGTCTTCTCACAAGTGACAAAATTGAGGCTAGTACCCTCTCCATAGAATACAACTCTATGTTCGCTTTTGATCTCGTCTAATTTTGTTTTTGGGGTGGGAAAGTCAAATTGCTGGATCGACAGGTCATAGAACAGGTTTCTATGATTGTCTTTCATGTGTTTCTCAAAGTTTGTCAGGTTCATGTGAAACTCCACGCCAGCGTAAAGCAGAATTTTCATGAAAATTTCGATAAGCTTTTCACTATGGATATTAATTTTTTTGAATGGGCTTCTGACAATTGCTAAAGGATATGGCATTATATTTGTCCCATTGCTTTTATCCCAGATGACTCTATCGTTCATTACTTTTCCTCCTTTGGATCTTCTGTGAACGTTCTTCATCGCAGCAGTTAGTCCTTCCATTGTAAACGCCTTATTATTCACAAGAGGGATTTCTTCGTAGATGGAGCTCCAAGCTACTTGACTTCCAACAATTTCAAAAGTATCAACCTTTTGTTGACTATCGTTGCTGATTTCTGACACTAGCCATGCAATATATGTTCTTAGTATTCTAGCACGGTCAAAATGTATTACGTTCATTTCATGATTGCGATGAAGGGAAAATTCATAATTTTGCGAATCGAATGAAATGAGGATCACAAAGGACGGGGGTTCAAAACAAGGCCATAACGTCGTTTCCCCACACAAATTTAGAGCTTCTGTGTAGATTTCATTAAATGGTGGGAATGACTCGGACGATGACTGGATGGATTTTGCAACAAATAGAAATAGTCGACAGAATGAAAATCCCCGTGTGCCGACAAGTTCATTTGAATAATTTCCATTAAATTGGTGTGTACGGTTTCGAACGGTGTTAATTGTGGTGGCGAAATGGAGAGGATCCAATTCAAATTGGAACTCGGGACTGGCGAATATAATGATTCGAATGTGACAAGGTAGAAACTCAGAGAGGAGGGAATTCAAATTCCGAATCCGATACTCAATTCCACTTATTAAGGTACACAAACTGCTGATTAACAAAGCCCGGAACATAAAAATATTATATGCGTCCATGATTCCGAACTCTTCCGTGGTTGGGAAATACTGAGAGTCCGAGCGAGAAAGCGGAGGTTAGAAATCAATATGATTTCCATCCTCGGAATAGAGTTTGAATAATTTATTTGTACAGACGATTGAAAATTAACAGCTCCTATCACAACCTCCAAGCAGGGGCGCGAGGAGCTGTGTCGCCTCTGTGCATATGATGAAAAATTGATTTGAGGATTTTAGAATCGTATGGATTATTCAACATTTTGCTGGAGAAATAACCACAGAAGGCTCTGGGATACACGAAGACAGAACTTTACTGGCGATTCCTTTTCGCGCGTTCAAATCTAAAATAATTACTTTTATCTCAGTTCAAAATTATGATGTATATGCAAAGCACTCTAGAATGCCTGCATATTTCATTACAATTGGATATCAGACACAGCCTCGACTAGAGAACAAAACGTATTGCTGGGACGAAGTTACGTCGCTGGCTAAAAGCCTTTTTCGAATATTGTTCACGGGTATAAAATGCGAACTTGGACTTACTAGCCGGGTACAATGTTTTCAGAATAATTTTTCCTAGCGTTTATCACTGCCTCACAACACGAACACAATACAAGTACTTCTCTGTCACCTCACTGCACTCTATGAAAATATCAATTTGAGATCCTATTGATTATCATACATTTCGGGGGAGAAATATACACACAAGACGATCGGACACACCCTTTCATGAAGACCAAACGTCGGATGTGATTCTTTACCTCGCCTCTATTAACACCAGCCCAAAAATATAGTTGGTCCGTCCAAACAATGGAATGGCTAGTTGATTGAATAAATTAACGGTCAAATAATTAATTGAAAGGTTTGAAGAATTTATGTCAGGCTAAATAACCATTTCTCCGGATGTAAATATTTTTTCCTTCCTCTATACGGAAAGTTTCAACGGCTGAATACACAATACATCCCTCTAGTTACACGATCACCAGGCTATATATTAGGCGTTGCAGGCAACTGATTAAATGGATAGAAAAATTTTCACACGTTCTTTGGAAGATTTCATTGTCCGACAATGATGGGGAGCACGCGAGTTGTAGCTGTCCTACATATTTGAAAATACGACAGCGTAAACATGTACAGGGCGGTCCGTAAGGTTTACACCCCCCCCCCTGGCCAGCTCTATCAAAGGCTGTCGCACGAAATGTAAGATATGCATTTTATAGAGGATCTTATCTAGGATCTGTGGAGCTATTCAGCCCAAAGATCCGACGCGTGTAGCAACGCTGACAATCGATTAAGTAAAAATGGGCATGACAAAACGGATTTTTCAACATTATTTTGACAGAGACGCGCGCCCGAAACATTTTTTTACAAATCTGCCGATGCTATCTTTGTTGCAATACTTTCATGCAATTTTAAAAATTTTGTTTGTGCATATTGCAGAAAGCCGATTTCTCGACGGCAATGTATTTCTAAGAAAAATATCTGATTTCTAGCTAGGAATGCGCCGGCAGTCAAAAATCGACTTTGACCATACCGGTAAACAAAATTTTGGAAATTGCATAAAATTATTACAAATAAAACATCGTGACTTAAGAAAAGCAACTTATCACATTTCTGTTCCATCCCATATAGTTAGGTGTAAGGCAAAATAAGTGTGACAATTTGTCGCCCCATTACCGACGGGCGAATCTTATCTCGTCCTCCCAAACTTGACCTTCGTGACCAAGTTTATTGACCTCAGCGACTGCATTGGCAAGAGTTGTTTGGATAATCAGATTTCAACTAACATTTGGCCCAACTTAAATATAATTTAATAAAATTAGCCGCTCTAAAGCACCCTTCGTTAGTCGTGTAAAACTGCACTATTGGTTTGCCTTGGCTCTTTAACAAAAGTTTACAAGGAGCGCACTTTCGGAGGTAATAGATTCCGTGCATTCGTCGATGGGTTACGAATAGAGAATTTGAAGCACTCAGCTCCTGAGAGCTTAAACCATGGGACACTCTTCATCTCTGGTCATTTGGTCAACAAAAATTTAGGGCTTGAACATCTGTGCCAGTACGTGTCGGAGCATTTTCAACATTGAAAGACAAGGGAAATGAGAACAGATTAGTCTAACCCTTATTGCATTCCCATTCAATTCGCATATGAAAAATTACCATGACGACAAAGAAACTAGTCCTTCCGAATTGTTATTTCCCAGTTTTATCAAACCTCTGCTCAGAAAACTCACCTCCACAAATGCACTCCGCGGACGGTAAAAAAAATAGGCATATCAGACTGCTTGGTTACTGGAATGTGTTTCATAGGGAATGGAGTGGAAATAAAAGAATGAGAAGAAGAATAGAATATAATTGAATATATGTTTATTGTGCTTATTTGGAAAGCCGAGGAAAAGTAGTCCATTTCTGCTGTGTCCTAAAGTCAGTGTGTGTTTGGATCAGATTTCCCATTGAAGTGGTTCACTTGTAAGATGTACTTCTACACAACCTGTTAAACGACTAATTTTTAGTCTGGGTTGATCCTGAGTTAGAGCTGGTGTTCCCATCTGAGTCCATTCGCGTTGACTGTCACAGTTGGACTTTAGTCTCACATTCTTCTGTGGTTCTATTTCCACACTTGTAATAGGGGCGACATCCGGACTTGAGAGGTCATTCATTTGAATTTCTGTTCAAGTCCCAGCCGGACTATCATTATTTCCTAATTTTGACAATACTACTCAAATAGCTCGGTGTACACCCAGGGCTAAGCGTGAGATTCGTACGATCGATTCCAAGCCCATTGGGTACACGTGGTTGTTTCTTCATTCCAGGAATATGTTCTCCAGGAAACGGAGAGTTATCGGGAGTGACAAGAACATTATTTCCTCTGTTCTTATTACTTTGTAAACCAACGGTTTCTAGAGTTATGATCATGAGACGCGTGGCATTAGATGTTTCTGGAGATGCAGGGACAGAAGAATAACATTGAGTGGAAACGACAGAGCTCCCAACATAGACCCACCACGGCTTTGTCTGGACCACAATCTGGAATTGGATGATTGTCCCTTACACCCTGCCACTAGGCAGTCGTCTTTCCAACGCCCGTATGTCCACTTCAATAAGTTGACAACCTTCACAAACATTGAGAACCCCAAGATTAATATTTAAAATGAAGAAATGAGAAAAATAATATAAATGCTTGTTGTAAATGTGACAGGTTCTGTCATATACGCTAGACTTGACAAGCGAAAGGACATCTCTTTTTGTCCATCGGACAATAAATAAGTATTTTAAGAGATGGAATATATGGGAGCAAATCTTAGGAAGCTAAAGTTTGTGGACCATGAGGGCAAGTCATATACTAAAATTGTTTTTGAGTATTTCGGAAAGAACGATTAAAAATCTGCCAGGTTTCTGCTCACAGAATTTGTAAGACTTTCCGTAATTTGTAAACCTCAGACGAATAAATTTTGTGGTCTGTATACATTTTTTTGCGTTCTCTGAAAAGAAAGTTGAGAATTTTAATAAGGTGAGTTTTTGTTTGTTTTCATAATGTGAGGGCATGCCTGCATGTTTACAGTTTCTATGTCTTCATATCAGGAAATAATGAACATATTTATTCTTGTTGAATGACTAAGGATAGAATGTGTCTTTTGTGGCCCGCCATCGGTAAACATCATTTAATTGAAACCGAAATTGGTTTAAGATAACTTGTACAGGTTCGGATGAAATTCTAGTCATTTCCGAATTGAATGAAAGTAAGAGTACCAAAGAAACTGTAGTTTTCTTTTTCGGACCATTTCTGAGAAATCCAATCAAGTGACAACTATTCTGGTTTCACTTTCGATTATTATCTGTTAGAAGCGATACATTCGGATTAGGAGATACAATTCTGTGTTGGAGATCATATCCCCCAAACATTTTTCTTTGGGGTCGCAAGAAGTGAAAAGAATGATAAAGGAGATTTTGAGAGACACATTCATTACGCGGACTCTATTGAGATAACAGAAGAGGAGAGCGACGATGAAGCCTTGAAGTCCGTCCAGAACGTCATTCACAGGGTAGTAGATTTCCACCCATTCACAAGTCCCAGAACCTGATGCGGGTCTGTAAATAGTCACCACAAAATGGAGTCCAAAAAGTGGCAATAGAACGACTGTAGCTCGAACTGCTTTCCTGTAAACAACACCCAGCAAAATAGAAAACTTGAGGAAAAATTTCTCAATCAGCAATTTCTCCAACTTTTTCTGATTCCTTTTCTTTTGCTGTCTGCCTCAACTTTATAGTGTATTTCTCTAACTTCTGAATTAACATCTGTAGAATCCACTTTTCTCTCCCATTCTCTAAGGTGAACTGGAATTCTATTACGGATGTCAATCTAAATTGTTATTTTGTAAACGCATTACATTCTCAAGATTTTTTCTTGTCATAAACGTGTTCCTTGGAAAACCGTGAGAGTAATGGACTGGTGAGACTTACTTTGCGGTGATATGATCTTTCGTAGATTTATAGTGATCGAGTACGCTCTGGTGAGGTCAAACTAGGGATTATGATGATGAAACAAAACAAAATACCTTCGTCTGTCATACATTTTTTGGAATGAAGCAAGCTACTCTATGCGTTCATGCGTTCAAACCATCGATTCGTAATGGACCACAATGTTTATATTTCTAATACAATTTTTCATCAAGCCAAACCATATATTTACTATATGGATGGTTCTTTGCTCCATTTCGTAATTTCCAGTAACCAAAAATGGGTTCTACTTTGGATGTAGATTGATAATGGTTGACAGCGTTATTCAAAGAATAGGGAAAGTCATAGCAAAAGCCATGCTTTGTATAAAAGTAAACATGAGAGCGCGTAGACTGTTAGTTCTGCATCATTTCATTGTATTCCCATATTCTAAGAAATTTTTTTTCAAATTGAAAAAATTCAATAGTAACGAAGATTGTATAGCACCGGTACAGTACGGCGCAGCGCCAATACGTACAAAATATTAAGTTGTGAGTGGGAATTTTCTTAAATTTCATCTGAAACCATAATTGAAATTCAACTTCCTGGTATTAGTGTGCGTGCTTTGTGTTTTGACGACACCAGAACAAACATGTCTTGTTCGTCTAAACGTAGTTATAGAAAAATGCTTAACTATCCGTGTCATACGTCGGAGTACGCGAACCCGAGCCCTCTTCATTTATTCCCACGCCATAATGCATTTTTCCGATTAAGTCGTTAAGTCGTTATGGTAACCGCTATTACGAACCTTAGGATCCGCCTATTGGGCCTAATGGGCCTAAGCTTATCAGATTACGTTTGTTTAGAGAACAAGTGTGTCAACGCGTTTGACTGTAGGAGAAAGTTGGTGAAAGTGACATTTGTGCTTTCCCAGAATTGCAGACAGAAGGATGGACTCACCTGTATTGACTGGGCTCATTGGCATGGGCGGCTTGGAGTTTTGTAACTACTAAAACTCGAATGATGTTGATGAGGAACAGCATGTTGATCTACAAAATCACAATCGACGGCAAATTAGTGTTACACGTTGTAAACAAATAAATATCGCATACCTCCTACTAGTTCCACGCGTTGTCTAGATATAATGCTATAGGTTGGAATCAAACTACAGCACTTTTTAATCACGTGTACACGTGCTGTTTTAAACTACACTCTCATCAGTGGCTAATGATGGTTTATTAGGAAGAAAGACGTATATGCAAAACTCGCGCAAAGTATTTCGCTGACGACGGAAAATTGAAGAGGATAATTGAAAATAGGAACACATATAGAAGAGTTGACAAAAGTCATAGTTGTAGCCACTTCACCAAAAGTTTTCAGCGTAGTTGATTTGATTTATACATCACTTATTTGCTGTACACAATTTGATTCATTAATACTCGGAGGCAGAGTGAACATTCATTCATTATGCTTTCATGATTGCTTTCCCCAGAGTGGCACTTTTGAAAGTTGCCTGTTTCATTCCAAAATTAAACTTTCAGTGCTTTGTAACAAGACCAAATGTATGTTGGGAATACGTAGCACTCACACCTGTTGCTGTACTGGATTCATTTATTTCTCTATTAACATTCGTCCGTATACTTTCACCGTTTTCCATTAATGTTGTCCGAATGGTGCTACGTGAGCCACATAAACCATGTCTAATACAAAACATGTATAGTACGTACCAATAGACTAAGGAGACTTGGACCATTAAATATCCATTCGATAGGTTCTTTAGGTACGACCCAACAGCTTGTGCTCAATTCATCGTCAAACATCCGGAAAAACGTGTAAGTCAGAGTTGGAATTGAAGGAAAAACAGTCGACATGAAAAATAAGAAAATATCTGATTCAGAATTTGATTAAAAGTCGATTCACCTTATGGAAAAACGTACGCCGTTGGAATTCCTTCAATTTTTGATGGACTAGTCATCGTGATTCCGAAGAACTTTTCCGAAGGTCCAACCCCCAAAAGTCCGCTAAAAATGCACACGTGAGCTTGTAAGGTGAAAGCGCGCGAAAGTGAAAGTAGTTTACGGCTTCATACATGCTGACCTATATATTTTCTGCGGCCAAACGGTTAGACTTTTGGTGTTAGGACCTCCACAAGAGTTGTTCAAGACCAAAACATATCAAAAATCAAAGGAATTCCTTTGTTTGCGCGTTTGTGCGCAACCTCCATTCCGCCACGAATCTGATCAAAATTGTCGTGAGTAGTCATTACGCCATGTTTGACTTGAAGCTATTGTGAGTTTGGAATTCCATGTTTATCATTGTTACGTTACGGGTCAAACGGTCCAGAACTGTCGGAACATTTCATTGCCGAGAACCAAAGTCTAATGGAGGAACAGGAAAATCGTAAATTGTGAATTGTTCGTCGTAGGTTAATTTAGTATTAAGTACAGAAAACAATTATTTCTATAGAGTGTCGCTAAGGGGAGAGCAGCTATAATTCATTAATTTTCTTTAATGTATTGTTGACTTGGTTAGACACTGAAATAAAACTCAACTTGAAACTTGAAACTTGAGGTATATTCGGATTTTTAGCCAAATCACACGTTTGGAATTATTAGTACATCTAATTGACAGCTGGACTGGGTAAAATGTATTCGATTAAGAGACGATTGACTCAGAAGGTGATGATAATATTATTAAATGCATATGTACATTCTATAGTTGATTACTGTAATATAGTTTGGGCAGGTCAATCGCAATTGTTAATGGAAACTCTTCAAAAGAAGATAAATCGTTTTTTAATAAGTTTTTTCTTACCATCGTTTGCCAAAAAAAGGAGAAAGTTAGCGTCTAATCGAAACTTGCGTTACAAAACAGTGAAAAGTGAAATGGACATTCGGAAACTACTTGCTGATTGCAATTTGTCTACTGTATCTGAAAGGAGAGATATACAATACTTTAAATTTATCATTAACTCTAGTAAGTCCGAAGATTTCAATACTTGGTTTCAGTTTCCTCTGAAACAACTGAGGAATCGACCGGAAATGTTATGTCCTGGTCATAAGTCAGTGTTGTATACTAAATCAGTCAAGTTCTGTGCATATGTATTTTGGAATTCTTTACCGAGGTGCTGGAACACGAATGAATTGACAAGTGAGGAATTACTCGCTCGCATAAAATTATTTCAACAGGAAAATCGAATCGAATTGAATTGTTCGTCGTAGGTTAATTTAGCATTAAGTACAGAAAACAAATTCTTTTTTTATAGAGTGTCGCTAAGGGGAGAGCAGCTATAATTCATTAATTTTCTTTAATGTATTGTTGACTTGGTTAGACACTGAAATAAAACCCAACTTGAAACTTGAAACTTGAGCCGTGGTTTCATTTTCCCCAAACCTACATAAACTTCCCAGATTTTTTTTACTACTGTGAGATCTGGTAAATCATTTGCATTTTGTCAGTTCGGGGCGAATCGCATTGCTTTATCGGACATGTCATTATATATGATTTTGCACTCCAGATATTGCTATTCTACCAGTTATTGATACTGGAGACGTACAATGATTTATTACCTGGACGGGAAATGGAATTAAAATTACTTTAAATTTATTAATGAGCACCTCTCAACATTGATTTTTGACAATTTGTTGGAATCGATGACAATACTGGATAAGCCAACGTTCTATTTTTGACGTTTATACTATGTGAGCTATAGAATTGATGACTGAAATAAAATAACAACCAATTCAATACAATCCGATTTCCCATGATTTTTGGGAGGAGGGGTGGACTTCAGGAGCTTATTGACCAGGGTTTCGAAGAAAGCCGTGAAAAGAAAAATTCAACCGTATTTGTGGAGACTACTTTAGACCGAAACGCACTCAAGGGATGGAGACGGATTAGAAAATTGGGTGTCGGGTTAATGTCCAGGTATGCAGGTCAAGTGTATCGATTGTTAGATTTGGTGTAGTTAGAAATGTTTGTACGTCTGGTCTGTTTCTAAAATTTAACGCCATGTAGTTCATTGAAATATTACTACGAACAAAAAATCATGACATTTAATTTGTATTCTGTGAAACTTAAGGCCACAATCACTGTCACAGATCCAAAATATTAGCAATCAGATAAAAAAAAGATGATATAGTAATGGATAGAGAAATTTCAGCCTATTAAATTAAAATACCCCATTAAATCTACTATTGTCTAATAATTTCAGTCTGAGAGATTCGATTCCTCCATATATAGTGAAGTGATAAGAGATCGCACGATGATCAATAAATTATGTGCGATTTCTGGAAGTACAATTGATCGAAAGGTTATAAAAATCAATTCATTAAATTTTGAATCGATTTGATATTCAACTATAGAAAACGGCTCGCGTATACTCATTTTGCGCGTTAAACATTCTAGAAATTGAAGAAAGTATAGAAACGTACACCAATCACAAGTGGAAATTCTTACAATTTTGAAAATTCGAGTTAAATATAGGTACTACAAAAGAGATATCAAAAATGTTGTATTTTTTTCAAATTTTCAATTCCACTTACATACGGACCAGACATTTTACCTTAAAAGAACTGCCTTTGTAATATTAATTAGGTTGCTCTAAGGTTTGGTTTGCAAGATCCCTGACTATGGTATGAACTTCACGCAATAAAATAATTCAGAACATATAATTCCATACCTATCATAAAGTCGTAAATGACCCCGACGTCCGGAGGTGACATTTGGGACGGTTAATGCATTTGTGTTTGAACTATTCTGAATTGCCCCGATTAAATCTTCCGTTGATTCCGTCACAATGTACAGTTCAGGGATACTGTGCGCACGGTGGTCGTATGACATCGTCGTATTTATTTTATGACCCCACAGGGGAAAATAATCACAAATAAAACTAATTTATAAAAGAATAAATATATTTTTAGAAATTCTGCTGGTGAAAGTGAATGGACTTTCTTTTTCCACAAGCACTTGTCTGATCCGAGCCTAAACTTGAACTGAGACTGAGTATTGGCTGGCGTTGTGTTCCAACAGGGAGATGAGAATTTCACACGGTAGATCATAAACTGGATCTCAACATCCTCCCAGAATCCACCTTTCACTCTCAAAAATCTCCGCATTTTACAACGACTCGGCGCTTTTGAACTTATATGAGCTCTAAAATCCTAAACACATAAATCAACTTGTGGAGTAAATTACAAATTGGAGTGTGGAGCAATAAAAACAAATCCACTCTCATAATTGTATCATTCTATAGCACAGTAGAGCTCAGGGTGTACCAGAATTTCCCGTAGTACATTCTACAAATACAATTTTTTAAAATATCAACCATTCTGGATACTTGCGGATATCCAGTTGCACAAGCACCAAAATGTCATATTCTCTTTATTCCAGCCAATGTTTTGAATTCATACAACTTTCTGTCAGATTCCATACTAAAAAAATGTATGCATACGGTCAGGTCAATAGGATGTGAAGAATTTCCTCAGTGTCGGATATAAAAGGAGCATAGTTATGTATGGGACACCTTGTAAATATTATTCCGAAAGCCTGGTAGAAGTGTGAAATATGAATCCCTTATATAAATTTCATTGTCAGTCATTTCTGGTTACGGCCGCGTGTACTCCTACTAGTATCAAGGTAGGCGAACTCAGTGCTTTGCTTTAAGTTAAAATCCTAAGTATTAACTGTGTGGTAGCGTGATGGCAATAATAATTTTAGTTGTTCTACGCATAAACCAATGTCATGCACGTTCACTCATTCTGATGTCTGATCCATCCAATGACAGTTTAATTAACTTAATTAAATATAAGCATTAAATGACAGCCTATGTTACTTGATTAATAGAATACACTGCAAAAATCAGATCATTTGTGGAATTAGGTTTGTCGGACGTGATGTTCCGGGCTTGATTTCAACATTTGGATGGAAATGGGTGTGGTGTATCTGAAAATGTCGTAAAATGTGTGATTTACGATCGATAGCAATGTAATTTATTTAAAACATTTTGTCAATCATGTATTCCTTATATTTTAAAGTATTATGATTTGTCATTATAATTTCATTTAGAAATCAACCAAACTTCCGAATTTGATTGATACAAAAAATATGAGGTCCTGGAATTAACTAACGGATTAACTCTTCCTAGATTATTAACTAAGATTTTCATGTGAAGTCTTCGCCTTATTGTAGACGATAAAATCGATAAATTGTTTGCATTATGGATGGATCCGTATTGACTCAAATTGAATAATATAAAATCTACTGTCTTCCTCTCCGATGCGAGGGTTTCAAAATTCCTCAGGCCAATTCTTGTCGTGTGTGTGTCCTGTACATATGTGTGTGTCGAATTCTTTGCAATCAAAAATCTAATCTAAAACCCGGAGCGAATTTGAAGCTACGCTGTGATAAAAACAATTCCTACTCAAATACCAAGTGATTCAAAAGTTCCGACTAAATAAAGATTGCACAGGATGAATAAATACATTACATAATGTACATAATGCATATATATATTATAAGCTTTCTTGAAAATCGTATTCAATCGTATTCAAATAATCTAAAATGTCTAACAAGTTACGAGTTTTTCTATATTACAGGGTGTCCCATATTGTCATTTAACCTTAATGATATTTTGATTTCATATTAAAACTCACACGTGATGCAAAATTGATTCTCGATTTATACGATACTATCCGGCTCTCTATAAATAGTGCCAATAAACTATTAGGTTGGAAGAAACCGGCATTCCGATTCAGATTTTTCACTCTGATAACTTCATCGCGAAAATTTCTATTGAAGCGTCGGGCTGTTATAAAGGAAATACAAAGAAAAACAGTTTTACAGTTAATTTCCAGGTAATGGAAATAGACGCAGTAACTCAACGTTCGTAAATTCTCAGGTTACACTCAGCCATAGCGTACTAATCTTATCGAGATGACGCTTTGAAATTGAGGTCATCAAATTTTATTTTTGTCAGCGCCAGAGTCATGATCTAACGCAAAGATATTACAACATCATTTGATTTGTTGATAGCGAAAATTCTTAAAAAAAGGAAATAATTCTCTCAGAAATTGTGTCAAAATATGACCGGGGATCAAAATTTGAAACTCATAGAAATTTTCATTAATTGTCACCCATAATGAAGGTTTTACTATAGCTTCGTGCCAATTGTCTGAATTTAGACAATATAGTTCATGCAGTATCTGGTTCTTATAAAATATATTTTAGCAGATACGACCTTAGACCCAAAACTGGTGAAGTCTTTTCTGTTGAATTCTATTGAATTCTGCAAGCTTACATGAGCAAAATTCGTTTCCATATTTTAATTGTATGACTTATGACTTCTTTGAAATGACTAGGGTATGTAGTATGTATCGGTACACACACGTTTTAATAGGGTGGTGACAATGACTATCTCACAGGTACCGTTTGACTATTAGGGGCGGTTGTTGGACATATGTTCGTTATCAATATTTTTTGGTAGAAAAGCATACGACAGTTTCACAAAATGTCATTTTAGTGCTTTTACCCATTGTATGTGTAGAAGAAGACATTCTCAGCATCAGCATACCTGTATAACAATTTTAAATATTTTGGGTGTTTGGATAATTACTCCCTCGGCATCGAAATTTCTGAAAGAGAATAATTATTAATAAAGTTACAATAAGTGTGTAATGGCCAGTGATGAGTGCACTATGGGATATGGCCAGAGAGGGGGGACAAAATGAAAACTGATCCATTAGGATTATGTAACAATAACTAATATTGTCCCACCCTATTGGAAGGTGTGTTCACTTGATTAGGGAGATACAAACTGAGGATGTGACAAC
>JAQFYE010003389.1:0-15445 GCA_034694305.1 Protaphorura glebata
TAATCTCTGATAAAACAAATTCGTTTTGAGTTCGTTGCTTGTGCTATGCCAAGCTTCAAAAAGACCCCAGTCCGGACCGGACCGGACCGGACCTTACCGTGATCATTTCATGATCGTGTCATGCCGCCAAATCGAGAATCAGAAAATTTAGTCATGAGAAAGTTTGGTTAATTCATAATTAGAATCAAATACAAGTTTTTGGTCTGGTCACCAAAGCTGGTTGAACTGGAAAGTTTCAGGTCAACCCGAATTCTACTTTTGAATGTTTTCCCTTGTGAGTCATCGGTACGTACAGAGAAGCAGGTGGTTTTAAAATGAAAGGGTCTTTTCATTGAGAAGATTCTAACCGCCACAAAATCTTAACATCGTCCTCAAAGTTTGACAAGCGTACCTTTTAGCTACACCACCATCTTCTCTAACTCCAGGATGGATTTTGTGGCCCACCGCTCGTTATTTTCACATTTTATCCATTCCATTCAATATTCAATTTCTACTTAACTTCTCCCAAACCGCGGCACCACACCAGCCTACCCGTTGTTCAGTTTTTGCGAGAATAAGTAATTTTTACCTTCCGGCTTCTACAGAATTACGTGCATTCAAGTAACTGAATGTAACTGACTGCAAGCAAATTGCTTAATTATCTCTCCCTTAAATTGGAAGGTGTGCACAGTAAACTTAGACCACCTTCTAGTCTCCTTCCAATTTAGCTTTAACTGCTACGCTGGTTGGCATTTTACAAGTCCAACTTTCCTTCTAGAAGAAAGTAATCTTCTGTAAGGGGTTTTAGAACTTGCTTGGCTTTGGCTCTCCCTTCATTTTGTTCTCTCATGTGCAAAAGCGGTTTGATTTTTTCATGAAAATATTCCACTGAGTTTCTCTCCTTTCCTTCTACACTCGCATAGCTCCAAACTTTAATTAAAACGTGGATTGGAAGGAGGCTCCGGATTTTTGTTTTTGACTGAAGGGTACAACCTGAGCGACTCATGTCATAAATGGAAGGCAGAGAGAGAGAAAGGGAGAAGGGAATGCATAAAAAATATTTCAAATGGAAACTAGAAACCGCTACCATATTCTGGTTTTGTGATTTAATGTGTTCAATCTCTTTATTCCTTTTTTCTTTCCTTCTTCTTGAAATTAAATCTAGTCATGCTATTTCCTACTTCAACAAGAAAAGAAGTGTTTCGACTTGAGTTCACTTGATTTGAGACAACAAAATTAGTCCCAGTGGCTGCATTGAAATGACACTCAAAGGGAACGAGAAGAGACTGTCGTTAATTTCTTTACCTAGGACACCAGATAGGATAGACTCGTAGTCTTTTATATTTATTTTATGCTTCCATTCCATGCACCAAAACCCAGCATTCCTATTCTTTTTTTTTTGATGCAACTCTGAGGATTACTACATGACATTATCGGAATATACTTACAAAGGGATCCAGCGTATACATTTATTACGCTTCAAAACCCCCGTATTAATTCAAAATCTTTGCTTCAGCTTTTGCAGCTTTCTCCGATGAAAGTTTGTTTTCACCCAGTGTTCTAAGATTTCATTCGTCCTGGTAGAAAGAAGGCACGCGATGGGTAATGGGCAATGTGTGGCCTGAGAACCTTATCATTGTGATGCATCTTTATTACTTCTTTACACGACTCTTGTGAGTAATCACTTTCTATCTCATAATTCTTCATTTCTAATTAAACTTGGAAGCTGCTGCAATCCTCGCCTCGCTTCATTTAATAGCCAGGCAATGCTAGGGTGGCCGGTTTCCATTTACGTAATAATTAAAAGTCTAAGTACTACTATGTTACGCTAACAACTTTATGTTTCTTAACTCAACAACTTTTTAGTTGACTCTTCTCGGCTTAATGAAGAGGCGGTAATTACTTAAAGCGAGGTTCAAATATGAAAACCTTGAAAAGGGGATGCAATAGAATAAATGGAAAGCTTGTTAGAGTAATTAATGACGGTCATTTGTTTAAGAAAAATTAATCCGCGCGGCGTACCTCCAAGAGTCCTATAAATCTTGTAACATGACCTAACAGAAGCAAACACCGGATGCGTAATTACATTTCAACGAGGCTACGAAAATGATGGACGTTTATGGTTGGACTAGAAGGAATTCCGAATGACGGATTTCAATCAGATTAAAAGTTCCAGACGGAAGGAGTTCCATTACAGAAGTTCCATTACATATACTCTATTGCTTATAGTTCGGTAAAAACACTATCGATTTACAACGACTACTTGCTGTAGAAAATGTATTTGTGTATTGTAATTTCCAATGTTGATGGAAAACCCCAAAGCACTACAGTAAATTAAACTTTAATGCACTACACAAAAGTAGTACTATGTTGGATGACTCTGGTCTATACGACTCAATTCAGTGACTAGAATGATAGGTAGATAGCTAATAGCGTTTTTTATTTGCTCAAAACTTTCAGGGTTAACTGTTGTAAACAAGCGGAACGTGTTTAATAAATAGTCGCGACTGGGTGAAAGTTGTCTTTGACCAGAACCAGAAGTGTCCCGGAGAAAGGAAAGATAGGGAGGATTTCACATGCCCTAACATTATAAAATCCTCCCCGTCCGTCTGTTGTTCCTGTTGGAATTAAGACTAAATCGTATTCTGACTTGACTGTCTCTGGGATTTTAAAATGCTGAGGCGTCTGTAACGCCATTGCCACTCAAATCTGCCTAAAGTACTGTATGTACATGAGTCCCCTAAAACGGCAAGCCCAGTACACGGAATTTAACGCTCGCGTAGACTAGTAGACTACATAGTCGCCTCTAGATAGAGCACTCACCGGTAGATCAGTTAACAACAGCTACAATTATGCAAAATTGTTTTTCGTTCGGTAGAATACAGCATAATGACCTGCCTTGTAAGTGGGCGTTGAATATACTTGAGTGAGTTGAAATTAAAAGCTAAGAAGTGATGATATTTCCACGCAGACTGGGATACATGGTTTTCTGTTTGTTCGTGTTTTTAATGTGTATACATTTATTAACATTAATTTTAAGTTAGTTATGTTAGTGATTAGTCTGTCCCCGTGGCTTAAAGAACACGTATGTGAAATCGGTCTGACAGTTAAATAAATCAAATCAAATCAAATCAAAGTTGAAGATTTTGTGTTTTAATGCGGAATTCGAATACATCTCTCTGAACGGATTTTGTCAAAGCTTATGAATTATATCAATTTATTTCATAAATTAGTCATATATAATTAAACTAGCCAAACTTGAATTAATTGGAAGAAGTGAATGTCGTGTTTAGTTAAACTACTCGGTTAGAGCACGCAATATGAATCCAGTTTGCATATGGTAAGAGAATTGGTACAGGAGTAATGAGATACACATGAAAACCGTTTGAATGGATAAAACGTGCGGGACTACAAGAATGAGACAAAATGGGCCAGCGACGTAAAAGGTATTTCTTCCCTACAGATGCGGAGGTGAAATGTGTCCTTTTTGTATTCAAGGAATTGTAGAGGTAAACGTTAAAGTGTGCATAAAACAAACACAAGTTTAGCGAAGATACACACAGTTGTAAGACATTTCTAAGCTATTATTAATCTCAGATTACTGCCGGAACTAGAAGTATAGCTATGTAGTCTAGTCGTTCTGCTAGAACGTCAAGAATACCCGGTATTACCGAAATGCCGAAATCCCTTTGCGAAAATTCTACCGGAGTATGTTCCTAAACTTCATTACGTATTCACTTGGAATTTTCGATTTTCCTTTTTGAATAAAAAGTGAGTTTAACATTCGGTTGTAATCAACGAAGAAGGAACCTTATGAGTTCATAAAATCCAATGAAAATCAATTTGGATATTGTACTAAACTGTTTGGAATATGGAGCATTATAACTCGAATAAAGAATTCTTTGACTCCGAATCCTCGGACCCTGGCCCTCATGACATATCCTAGAATTCTTAATTTGGTCATTGACTGCCCACAGAAAATAAAGATATGGTCTCAAACGCAAATAACGATTCGTCATAGTTTGACATTGAAGTCCTGTCGCTCGTCATACGACGCGGAATTTTTGGAACTCATATCGAATTATACATTTCTAGAGTAGTAATTCGGACTCTTTATACTTACCCGATCGATGATTCTTATTAATTACAAGTAATTCTTTGTTGGAATGGTCTATTTAAAACATCAAATATGTGCGTAATTAGAATTGCTTGACATCCATTACAAGCATGAAAGAGTATTCTGGTAAAATGTAAGTACAAGTGGAATGCTTTCTCCTCCACTGCTTTGTGTCTACATTCGTTTGAACGTTACATTAAAAACAAAGTATAAAACGAATTAGACTCATCCCACCCTTCTTCATACGTAAGTAAGGTTCAACGAGGATCATCTGGGTGGCACAGGGAAGGTAAGTACACAAAAGTTCAATCTACTTTGATGTTCAGTCGAACTGAGTTCCATTAAAGTGACCTAATAAAATTCTAACTTTTTTCCTCCAGGTACTTATTTTGTAAAGCCTTGTTCGTGCCTGCTTCAGTCGGCAGCCGTTCAATATGCAATCTCCCATTGTACACTATGTATGTGCATGAATATAAATTTCGTATTTTCATTCCTTAGTATGCGTGCATGGAATTTTATGATTTTTTCATGAAACCACTTCTAACAATTTTATTATTCAAACCTTCTTTGCCAAATGCTTAACGGGC
Source organism: Protaphorura glebata (assembly GCA_034694305.1). NCBI lineage: Eukaryota > Metazoa > Arthropoda > Collembola > Poduromorpha > Onychiuridae > Protaphorura > Protaphorura glebata. The sequence continues at coordinate 4,684 of JAQFYE010003389.1, forward strand.
TCAATGTACATAAACATAACTTACTCAAACATTAGAAATATTTTCTAACCTATTAAAGGCGGGAAAGATCTTTAATAATTCAAAATATATATTCTGAGAAGTCGTAAGTGATCATCAGGACCTCCTGGGGGAACCCACAAAGTCACCCATACCTTTTAATGATTCACATTCAGAAGTGCTACGAAGGTTTGAGGATATTCTTACTATTAAATTGATACCACGACCTTCCTTGTCCTTCACTATTTTGGCGAATATCCAATACTTCGTAAACAGCTGTGTTTAAGGTATCGTGAACATTTAGGTTGATAATGACGTATGAAACGAGTAGCCAAAGGTATTCCATTGCATCTCTTCACAGCAGAATTTGTAATTTATAACGATGAACTGTTTTCAACACAATCTCTTACTCTAAATCTAATATCCGAAAGAATGTACAACGAAAATAAATGTTTAAAATCGTTCCTCAATTCGTGATCGAAAGAATGATGCAATTGCAACTATCATCGTTGCATCATGGCTCCATACAACGGTACTAGTCCGTGAAAAAAATAATTACTTACAATCTGAAGAGGGTCGGAGAAAGGAATAAAGTGCTGCCTATACGTATTGTACAGGGTATCTCAGAGAAAGCGCACATTTGTTTGATTATATGTATATTGGCATAGTTACAAGATATTATGTTACGGTCAGGTTGGAAATATTCATAAATTCTAAGAATTTTTTGTATTAACGTACACCACACACTAATTTTATTAACTTAAACCAGGTATTAAGTTTACGGATATGTCCCACTGTTCTAACGACATTTATTTTGATGGCTTACCTTGATCAAATAAATTCGTAGATTTTATCGATAACTCCAACCTGACCGTAACATAATTCCTTGTAACTATGCTAAATATAATCAAACAATTATGCGCTTTCTCTAGAAACACTATCAATCTAAAACCTGATTGGTATTTCAGAACATCTTTCTCTAATTGAACTTTCAATAAGATAAGGACTAACAAAGATGGCCACTTATGTAGATCCTGTTTTTCCTTGAAAGATCGTGTGTCTGTGGTATCAAAAAAAGTGACACCTCAGAAGAAAGTATGAGATGTGTCACCTTCTAGTAAAAAATTAGAAGTAGTTCTGAGAGAAGAACGCACAAGCAGTAAGAACCATAAAATGGCGCGTCATGAATCCCGAATCCCTGTTGAACAACATTTTATGTTATACCCGACATATTGGCACTGAAGATTATTTGCTTCGCAGAATCCTGACAAGATCTTCTAGCAATGTCGATTCACACTTTAGCGTCTGTCACTCACTGTCACCATATCTATCACGAACGGGTGTCAGAACCAGCCCAAATAAGGCGAATATTTTCTTGCATGGGCAATTCGTTTTCAACTATAAAGAAATTTAATACTCCAGAGGGACAATACTAAACATGCATGGTCCGCCAGACGCCTACACATTTGAATATGAAAATGGAATTAGAGAAAACGGGGAATTTATTAGCAAATCTCAAGGACCAAAATCAAATTTTTCAAATTTACATAATTGTGACTAGCGCAAATTACCAAGCCTGCCTTTCATGAATTCAATGGTGTTAGGGGGATTTCCCAATAATTATACACCCATGTCAATTCCAACACGCAACGTTCAAGACAAATTTCAAGGAAGGTTATTCAATTATAGTCACTAGTCATGTTCCGTTTGAGTTCTATTCCTAATTTTACTAGAGCCAAACTATTTCAAACGTTCTTCTGCATCTAATACTACTAGTGTTTGATGGAAACCAGTAAGTTGCAGAACTTTTTGATGTTTAAGCTTTTGAAGGACTTGTCCAGCAAATTCTTGACTTTACGATTAGTATTGTAAATAAAGTGTCGATTTAAATAGCCGGTCATATCCGCGTTCCAGAAGTTTCTTACTGTACCAAGAAGTGATGAATGCGACAAAACGAAGCTTTTGTGGTGTAATAAATTAGATTTCGTATACGTAGTATAACTAATTACAGATCACTCAGAAAGAGATTTCTGTACAGAGGGATTTATAAGTTGTACGGAAAACTGTTCCACCAAACGTATTATGTTTATTTAGCCAAATGAAAGTTCTGAAAATAACTTGCAGTATTCGTTGGTGGCAATGTAGTACGAGCCGAAGGTGTACACAGCAACAAAAAATCACAATATTGAGGTATCGATTTCATAATTCGTTAGTCACATCACAATCACACCTAACTTCTTCGGCACTCCAAATGAGAAGGAAGAATTTTTTTATATATATAATCGTTCATTGCATTGATAAATTATTAATCAAAATAGAACTTCATTTGCACCGGTACGAGCCTGTTTTATCAATTTATTTGTTTCAGAGAGCGCCAATAGGTTTGTTGGCATTAATAATTCCATGCAATTGGCCGGCATAGTTTAAGAAGGTTTTCCTAAAGTGGATTCAGAGGTCGTGACATTTTATGACTAATTTAGTACGCGAAGCGGGTGCTCTAACCTAAGCTCACCAGGATTAAGTGCTCAGGAATGGTCGGTTTATTACAACGAATACTCGTCGGAACGCACACCGGGAAGAGCGCGAGAACGAACTAATAAATTATTAACCCATCCATAATTTTATTAGCAATGCGTCTTGTTTTATTGATATTGACAGCAACTCTCAAAAACGGATAATAAATTTCTTAAGGAACCACCAATTGCACCAAGCAAGAATGGATGAGATGAGACGACCTTATTTGGAAGTTTCGGCGTCGCTACACACTACCTTGATTAATCATTTTGTTGTTCAAGTCCGGGATCTTGCATGACTAGTTTGTGCATTGAATATTGTCTGAACTGTAGAGTAAAAAAGGTTCAGTATACGTATTTGTCAAATAGATAAACATGCACTTCCCTCTCAAGGCTGCAAATTCACACGAAATTATTTTAGAACCTGTTGTAACATGTAATCATGCTACAAAATTCTGTACAAGGTGAGTTTGAAAGAGACCTTTAGATTCCAACATTCATTTCAGTCCTGAAAGCATTTGTGCATTATTTTATTCCGAGAGAGCCAGAGAGCGTGTGTTCACACTCATCTATTTCTTCAATCTGACAGTACACAGGATGGTCATTAATACATATTTTGCTCCCTTCGCACCCTAATCGGGCTTATCACTGAAAATTTAGAGAAACTGGATACTGATTTGTAGAGGGTGGCCCATAACTTTTTCCTCCTCTCCGTAAAGCCCAGTAAGGGAAAATCGGAGAAAATTCGATATTTCTCTGCAATTTTCTGGGACTATTTTTATCATTTCGGTTCGAAAGTTACCTGAAATAACTTCCAAATCGATGGTCTTTGATTTTGGCAAACACAATATCTCAAAAAATCAACACAAATTAATGCGAACCCATCGTGAAAACTCGTTTTGTCGAAATTAATTACTTCGGGTGACATTTGGGCCAAAAACAAGACAAAAACATGTCCTTGGTTGTTTTCAAAATTTGCGCGTGCTGTGCACTGCAGATATTCAGAAGCTACAGCGCCTTTAATTATGTAACATTCTCTACAAAATGCTTATCCAACGTTTAAATGGACTAGCTCGGGTTGTGGTGAGGGTGGGGTGGGAGAGAAATGTTATGATTGACTCTGTCGAACCCGACATGAAGAGACGTTATGCCGCTGTTACATGAGCAAGAAATATCACATATAATAACGAACCATTCTGTACGTATTTGTGTTCGAGTTATTTTAAAGCGAAGGTACTATTCCGTTGGGATGTGATGAGAAATGAAGGTAATTACAAAACTCCAAATCTTCAGAACTCGAGTGGTTTCAGATCCTGTGTTCACAAACGTAACGAACATGCACCCAAAATATTGCTCACCTGAGTCTTTGCTGGGAAGGTTTGTTTCAAAATTCGAATTCCCGAAGGAATTAGAGACGAGTAAACGGAAATTTACTATTGACGTTTACTTCTTACGTAATATGTATTTAGTCCAGACACTCGATTTGATTCGATGGTGGATAATTTAGTCTAACGGTTCTCAAAGTGAGAGCAAGCCAGTAATGACTGCACCATCAGTCAGAAGTAATTCCGGACCACACAGGACCAAAAAGTCAACTTTTAAAACAATCCAAGTACTGCGTGGCTTGTAACACTATGATGACCCAGTTCCATGGTAAGAGTAGAGTAGTAAGGAACTACTGACTGTTCAAATACAAATATTGGCAAACACGGATTTACTGGAGGATTTCCATTTCCCTTACGAAATGTTGTTCCATGTAACGTAAACCTTCACATTTCCGTACTTCTGTAACTTTCACGTGGTGAATTCTGAGTCTGAATATGAGGATTTGGAGTTTTCGAGGAAATCCAGCCTCACTTCTACTTCTTCACAGTTTAGTTTAATCTTGCGTGGGTCGTCGGATGTAGTGTCGTGTCGTGTTAGAATGCGAATAATATCCGAATACCAACTCACAAGAATCCCAACATGGCTTGCCACAAATATTTGTTTACACTTTTCAGTCACAAACATTTCGATTTCCAATTTCAACTATTTCTTGAAACATATTTAAATCATGCGTCTTGGCCGGATTCTTACAGAACGGTTTTGTGTCAAGTTGACTTCCAATCTCTGCTGAAGATCATAGAAAGGTTAATAGGAGCATTCCTTAGTCGCTCTTCGATACTGTCATAATACTACGCCAAGCCAAACTAACCAGCATATGTTTCATGTAACGCCACACTGCATGCGTAAAGTTTTCAACTCTATGTGAGTGCGACACTTTTGTTTGTCATAATAAAAGTGGAAGAACTAAGGATAGTGAGACTAAAGGATTATTTTGGCAAAGCCAATGCGTGCTAGGGAGTAAAACTTTCAAGCTCAAGCGGAGCAACTTCTTTCTGAATCTGAAGATAAGTAAGTTTATCAAGAAATCACATCACAGTTTTCCCAACTGGATTTTGTGGGTTTAGTAAATTGACGAGTTGACCTGCTTGCCCAATGCCCAGGCCACCCCAGAAGGTAAATAACCTAATAGATCTAGCTCTTATTGTATCGGACTTTGTCTTATTTTTATTGCATTATACTATCATAGAATTCTAGCGTACAAAAGCTCTAAATAACCTTGGATTCTTTCTTGCAGCGTGTGATTCTCCGGATAACCATAGAACACAAATATATTTGGGATCCTGTACACTTTTTCGAAGCACATCACCACAGTTACAACTATTTACAGTTCATGGCTTGAGAAACCTGATTTTCTCAGCTGCGGTTGACAACTGTTGGTTCTGCAAATACAAATAGAAATACTGTATTGTACTGACTCAAATAATCCACCAAGGTAGCATACACAGTATGTCTACAAGAGTCAGACCTTTATCTATTTTTCACTGAATTATTAAAAAGCAAGAGTAAATTACTTATACGGATTCGTGGTTTGATCTCTTTCTAAAATCTAAAACTGTACTGACCCCAAAGTTTTGAAGACGACATGAGGAAGACAAAGTATTCGTCGAAGTTCGTAGTCTTCGTATCATTTAGCATGGCATGGAAAGGAACAACGCAACGCAGCAGCAGTGGAATGCAATTCAATCCAATTCGCATGTATCAAACCTACGCAAAGCAATTTCTTTGACTCGAAAGATTCGACTAACAGGCCAAGGTTATAAAGTGTATCCTTTAAATACACACTCAAACTGCAATAGACGTGTTCAATTGAAACAGCTAGAGAATCTTTGTATGCATTTAGATAAATCAAAACTAATCCAGCACTCCAATGCGCGCAAAGAAAATGCGCCAGGACGGATAGGGGAGTCCAGCTTTGCCACTACTGTTTAGGAGAACTGCGAGTACAAAATTTGAATTTTAACTGTACCTTTCAAACTCAAACCAGAGAGCCCGCATATTTTGTAAAACGTACAAACATACTCAAATAAGGTAGATCAATAGTAATCACGTAATCAGAATTTTATTTTGGGCAGAAAATTGAAACACTGAACTGGATGTTTCAAGTCCGATGTGGTTTTGCGTCTTTCAATGCAAATGTCATTTATTTCAAACGTTGTGCGACGTGTCCGCGATGGAGAACAAAAGCTTCTAAATGATTGATTTACGAGTAGCAATATAAAGAACCAGAGCGGAAATAGGTGAGTATAATATCGGGGACGCGCGTGGCCAGAATTATTAAAAATACATAATGATTTTAAAAATAACAATAAGGGTAAGAAAAAATTAGTTTGGAAAATTAAAATACTCACCAGGCGGCGCTGACGTTTTCTTTCGATCTAATTTTAGCGTTTATTTTAAGTAAATTTATCCACAGTTAGTTGAGCGAAAGTTTATGAAAATCCTCACACCTGAGAACCTGTCGAACCTTTTGTTTTGTCTGAAATGACTGACTCGATCCCTGACTCTGCTAACTATATTCATTGTCCTTAGTATTCACCCCATTAATCAAAACAGATTTCTTCATTCAAAGTTTGGGCAGAGAACAGATATTTCAATCAAGAGAGTTTGACAAGAACTAATGAGAAGTTGAGAGAGAACATTATTCGGGCGGTTGGGATGATTCGTTCAGGGTTCACTCTTGTCTTTGCCAGGAGGAAATGAGTCAACAAAAGGTTTTCAAACTCCTGGTTTTACCGTTGTTTTTGTAGAAGTTAGAGAGTCGAGCATTTCAATTTCGACAGGGTAAGACACTATAGTCTTACTCATTTGAATGGGACGCAAGGCCCGGGTAACTTCGGTCTTAGCTTAGATTCAGACAGTGTTACAGTGTTTTGGATTAAAATAGCTGACGCTTAGCAAACCTGGCATCTAACCTATAGCATTCATTCTGTATTCCATGGTCTCCGTACATGAGTCCGTCGAATGTCACTTGAATAATAGTTTCGCTTCAACGAGAATGACAGTCTTGGGACACTTATGTATTCAATATTCATCTTGTTGATTGAATTACCGACGAATCTTGTCTTGTCTAATGACACAACTTACCTCTAGATGTGGACTTCATACATGGACTTAACTACGGTGACACCATTTAACACTACGGCTGATTGAAGCAGAAAAACAATCAAGAATTTATGAACGGGAAGGTCGGCACGACTCTGTTTTAAAGTGGTCACTCGGATTGCGGAGTTTATTTTGATGAGCACTTCTGGTTCTGATCGTGTGCTTCATAGAAAATGGTTGAGGGTGGTTAACCTGCCACTCAATCAATCATTGAAGAACATAGTGCGATGGTATCACAATTCAAAATAAATGTTGGTTTTGGCTGAGGCCAAAACACTACCACAACTAAAGGATTATATTATTGTTCGGGGTATTTGCAAAATGCAGGTCGTTGGAAGCTCCGTCGTAAATTGGAATCACAAGTTGCGTATATGGTTTACAGATAATCCGGGACTCACGGAAAGCTTTTTGGTCTTTAACTTGTTTGGACTTGTGTTCTGGAATCTTTAAGTTTTAAACTGAAAATAGACTAGATAAAATTTTCAAGAGATTTCCTCACCAAAATTGTTTTCTCAATTTTAGCAGTTGTGTTTACTTTCTCTATGGTCTAAACAATCTTGAAACTTTAAGATTAATCCACACAGAGAGCAGAGGCTGGAATGGACTTCGACACAAGGGAAAATCGGATTGTATAGGGACGACGCGGGTATTACCGGATTCGGTTGGCGCAGAAAGGATTCACCGGGCGCATAATATGTACTTCCTCCGTTTTTCTAGTACAAGACCAAGAACATATGAGACTTCGTTTTTCCAATTCGCTTTCCAAATCCCAGTCAACTTCAGCGTTTTAGCAATAGTTTACTTACATAAATAACTTTCAACTGAACGTGGAAGAGTAAATCAGTCGCATCCATTACGACTGATTCAGCCTCTGCTTTTCTTTCCCTGCGGAAACTAACTGACCAAAGGGAAAGTTTAGTTATTTTCTTTGAAACAAATAGAAGTAGTATATCAATACCAATGGAGCAAGTTGGGAAACGAATTTGACAAGTTGGCCATAGTTAATTCTGTTTTTCACACGCTCAGCAGTGTAGGCGTTACTCCGATTTGAAAATAAAGTTCGTTAGGTTACAAATGTGAATTGGACGAATTAGAGCTGTATAAATCGTTTGCACTCCAGTAACGATAGAAAAATGAGAAACGCAATTCAATCAAACGTTAACATTAAATTGTCGTATAATTTCCCAAGTACGGAACCGTTAATTGTAGATAAGTGTGCAAATGTGAGCATCCGCCTTGAACTTAACTTGGCCACAAAAATGTAACTAAATTGCTTTCTTTCTATTGGGTTGGACTGGATAAGACTCACACAGTACTTAATTACACATTTACGACAAGAAATTTTACATTGAGTAAATGGTGTGGAATAGGTATGAAAAAGATTATATTTATCTATTGAACGGCCTAGAGTCTGGCGGCACGTGTACCATGGAAAGCCATTTTAATGTAGATTCGTATGCAGTGAAATATTTGTTGTCAGTGAAAGGAGGAAGTAGAAATAGTGTGCCACACTCACACCGCACATCTCACGACGGGGACGAAGCCTTTACGACTTTCTTTTATTTTGAAACTAACCGTCCATGTCAACATTTTAAAAGAATTTCACCCGCTCTCAAACCACGTACACCTTGCGGCAACAATAAATAAAACACAAAAAAGTTACTCCTATCATCATACTTTGAATCTTTAGCTGCGTCTTAATTTTGTTTACTCCATATATGGAGAGTCATAAAAAAGTCATTTGGAAGTTGGATCGATATTCTGATCGCTGCACGTACAGAGATATTGAAATTTGGCAAACATTTCAGGTGACTCAATATGAGTAATTAAATCCTGGGAAACACCAGTTAAGTGCAACTTAAATTCTTGCCTGCATAATTTTTGTACATGTGAGTACTGTATCAGTTAACATAAAACATTATATTTCGGAAAAAATAATATGGACAATTTATTCATAATTTCTTCACTTATAACGGATTGAAGGGAGGTAACAATAATCATGGGAGCAGTGCCCAATGATGCCGTGTGAATTGTGTAGGTACCGAGGAGGATAGATTAGTTGTTGTTGGATAAATTTACCTAAATTAGGGGAGTTTTGTTAATAGTTCGTTAGTTGGTGATTTCCTATTTTGTATACACGGTTTAGTGGTGTGAGCAGCTGATCAGAGTTGCATTAACGGAGCAACTAAATCTGGGTAGTAATTACTATGGAATTTTTATCCAGGTCCTTCAACAGGAACATTGTCCCGGGCTTAACGACCCCGCTCTTGTGAGTTTATTTAGGTTGATCTGAACTGCTCACTACCCCTACTCTACGTTATTGTTGAATAGTGTAGTTACTTATCCACGTGTACTATTATGTAATATATTGTGAATTGGATATATTGGCATTGCAAATTTACTGTTTCATTAATTGGTCTAGATTAGTTTTTTATTGTGTGTGTTACTGAAGTAAGCCATTCTACTTATAGTTAAATGTACCAGGATGCATAAGTGAAAAACACGATAATAAATAATAATCAAATCAAAGTCAAAATAAGTTATGCACCGGAGAATCAACAGATTTAACTCGTTTACAGTAGGTTAGATAAATCCTTGCAATTGGCCAATTTAAATGATATTTCTTCCTTGGAACTTTTCTCTACAACAATGATTTTCTGTATTGTTATATGAGGAATCTGATGTGGTAGGAAATTGCTGTTTTGTGTTAACCATTATATATTGCTTTTGCATTAGCGTTTTGGGGTATGATCTAATGAGATTACTTACGAGACTCACATCAGTTCATATTTTGCTGAGCACTGCCGTGTCAAATCCGTGTCGCGCAATAATGTAGGATTATGTTGGTCGGAATGATCCGATTATTTCTGAACAACGTTTTCATGATGGAAGATTACGGCATCATGGACGCTTGGCCGTACGAAATGAGAACTGATGAGAATCTCTTCAAAAATTGTCTGTGGTAATGTATTTGGTAGAGCAAACGGTGAGTACATCACAACACAGTGATAGGGAACAAGAATCTTTCAAAAGCACGTAAGTCAGGGAGAATTCACCGAACCTCAGCATTTTGTAACATGGGCTGAGGTCAGCGTCTTAAGTTACGGTAAAAGGTTTTGATTGGTACGGGATTGCACAATCTTCTTTATTTATATGTATTAGTCTGAAGCAATTATGGTTCGGTGAGAGTTTACAAGAACAAGTGTACACATATGGGAGTATGGGACTCTGCCTCCCCCTTGAGTACTGTGAACTATCTACTATCGGCTTGAAAACTTTTCCAAGACTTGTCGCATACACAGGAAAACATACTAGTATTCGGTGGTATATTTTAGTGCACTGCCACAAATCTATTCTGTGTCTGTCGGGGATTGAATTTCAAATCCCAAAGATAATGTTTCCTGCTTCAATCCTCCTTCCGAGACAAAATGAAGTGGAATTACTTAAATATTTCATCGTCTGCTCACAAATTTTGAATTGATACTTTAACTTGATACCCTCTGTGTAGTAGGGAATCATGGAATCACTTTTAAAATGACACAGTTAGGATTTACGATGGAATCAAACATGAGGAGTGGCAAAGCAAGGACTCTTAGAAAGATCATTGACCGTTTGATGTTGATATTCCTGAAATCAAAATCAACAAAATAAAAAAAATGCAGGACTGATCATAATAGGTGCGGGACATCAGATTCAGATTCAGATTTGTTTATTCACAAGTAAAAGCATGACATTCCTCACAACAATAGGAATAAATCCCAAAT
>JAQFYE010003390.1:0-15443 GCA_034694305.1 Protaphorura glebata
TAATTGATGCCAATTTTATTGTTTTCTATATTTTCACGACTCACGTAGTTATATTTTGTAATATATTCTACAGTTTATCCTTAGAATTGACCTTCCAATTGAATGACGTCAGTAACATCAGCAATGCCACCATTGATTTTGTCATATGTTAGCTGGTTTAACGTGAATATGCCACTTGAAAGATCCATAAGACAATTCATTGATTCGCATCAAAATTTCCGAACAAAATTGTCTGGTCGATGGTGGCAGTTCCAAGGCTGACAGGATAGAGCGGTAACACTGTTCATGCAGGTGAATCCAGAAGCTGACGATCTCTCTCCGAAGGCGGAATCATCTGCAATTTTTATCCAGAATATTCTTAAATACATTTTCATTGGCGCGACTGATTTTATATTTCCATTGTTCGTTATTCTAGAAAAGGTAGAAAGTGGACAATTATTTAGTTACCAAGTGGTGTCGAGGAATAGCTCATTTTCGGGGAGAAACATTGTGGACTTCCTGGTTCAACAATCAGCAATCCGGATAGATTGGGACTGATGCCAACACGCGGAGAAATCATACGGGTGCTACGAGTAGAGATGTCTGGATTGAAAAATAGAAACACGCAATTTAACAATTGTTGCACTCGGTCTTAGATATTCTTTAATGGATTTAGATGCACGTACTTGAATCTCCAGAACCGGTTTCTTGTGATTGAGAACCAATGACCAATGAGGATCCGCCATCAATGACGTCCTCTGGAAACTCTGGAAACTGAGTGGCGGTGGTGCCGACCATGAGCGGTCGAGTCCAGCGGTACTCAATTAAGCGACGAACAGAGTCGTGTTCTGGAATTCCAGAACAGCTAGATCCATTTCAATATGTCAAAACGGAATTGCTTAGACATCGACGTCGTCCAGTTGTGGTTGGCAGAGACAGTGACAATGCAGCTCTGCATTCTGTGTAGTTGGAGCTGGTTGTTCAATCAAATCCATTCTGGCTGAAACCTTGCGAATCTGACCATCCAGGCTATAGCGGTCTGAAATTTCAATTTTCGTCATCAGTTTGATCAGTTTGTATGAACTAACTAACTTCGTATATAGTCTCACTGACGTATATGTTTCAAACACGAAGGACATCGCCGCCAGAGAATGGGCCAATCCCCCGCCCTCCCCTGATGACCTGAAAATTTTTCTGCAAGTTCATTCCCGTATACTAACAGTGCGTTTTGCCGCAAAATGCTTTGGCTGACCTCCGGAGGTCAAATGTAATGTCCAAAGATAGGATTGTTTGTGTATGTGTTAAAAGTGAGGCCTTCTGGCGATAAGGTTTCTCAATCCCCATTTATGTACATTACATCTTGACCTCTTGAGGTCACTTTAAGCATTTTGTGACAAAACCAGCCCGAGATATTTGACACACTGTGTAAGTAATAACACAATGAACTTGCAGAAAAAGTTTCAGGTCGAAATTCGATGATCACTTGGAAAGGTTCCCTTGTTAGCCTAGGGAAGGTCCTCTTATTAGTGAAAGTAGATTGGAGAAAATCGTCTCGCATCGTTTGATGGAAGGATAGAACTCTTGACAGCAAAGAAAAAGGGCTGTCTACTAAGTTGCGTACTACATACTATCAGTGTCCATGCAAATTAACATTAAAATAAGTATTTGAAATCAGGGAAATTTCATAATCCAAGAATCTTTATTGCTCCAGTTTGTTCGAACCAAAAAAATATTTTATTCAGTATCTCTTTTCCGTCTGGAGGGACGATTACTTATTCTTTGGATATCGTCCCTGAATGTGGAAACAAAAAGTGATGTCTGGACTCTGAGATCGAGCGGCAATTAATTCTTCCATGAGAACGTGGCTGATAATCCATTCAACTTTGCACATCCTGATAGTGACCTTTTCGGATTTCTTTTCAACACCATTAGAGCGTTTATTAGACATTGTTAGAAAGTCTGGGAGCGTCTCTTCGGTCATCATTACTTGTCCGGACTTCTCTTCCCCACTCCAAATGACCTTAGAATCGTGGGTCATTTCCAATTTAATCTCAAATTCACCTTTGAGAAGAGCATTGATCTTGGTGTAGACTGCTTTCACAATTAATGGTCCTTCAGGTCTCCTCGCCAAGAGAAAGGACCTGCGTCGTATCAAACAAAAAATTATGAGATTACTCGTAACGTCTGATCAAAAACAATAGATTTTGAGAAAATAGAACAGTTCCGTGCAAATACCGCACAGAAATTATACTTTTGGGGGCATTCATGTAATAGAGGGCGTACCATGTTCCATTGAAGACGTCGGATGCAAAGTTCACGTTCATGGCTTTGGTCGTGATGGGTCTTTGAAGACAATTGTAGTGATACATGAAATTCAGGACCTTCACATTCTCCCATGCGTACTCGAATCTTTCCATTTCGTAAACGATATTTTTCTGTTATGTAAAACAAATATTCACATTTATAGTAAAATTATATTGGTAACTATACGATGATGACAACTATGACGAGTTCTCTGGATAAAGTGGATGTAAACTAGGTGATTCGGCTACCATCGCGTAGCACACCAAATAAATCCTTCACTCCTTTGGAAACTACATACGAAGTAAACTAAGGCGATCGAATTAGCAGAACTACTGGATTATTTATAACAAAAGTCATGTAATAAAAATATTAAAATGCTTTACTTTCGCAGCGAAGGCAGCCCTGGATGCTTTATTTCCAGACATCATAGAATGGTAGTTGTTCCGGGACTCGAAAATACTGAAAAATCACTGAAAAGAACAAATATTTTAGGCTTCAGGCAAAGTTTTTATTGTGGTTGACATTGATTGAGAAATCACGAAAATTTGTAGAATCCTAAAATTAATTTGGTGGAATTCAATGTCTATACTGACCGTGCTATTCCTGTAAGATTGAATGTTCGGCTAGCGGTGTTTGTTATTCTTGCCAATACCTGTGATCACAATTTTAACTCACAAGATTTTAATGAAAGTCAAAGTTTATAAATCGGAGTGAAAATCTGGACGGGTGAGAGCAATTTCCGAGTAAACTACAATTAATGCGCAAATGAGAAAAGAGTACAGAGTAAATGTTTCTTGACTATTGGAAGGAATGAGTCCTAGAGAATGAATGGCACATTGCCAGCATTTCATGCCAAATTTTACAACAATACCAAACAATATCCACAATACTTGCTTCCACATCATCTTTGCCACGACTTAACATTACAACAACATTACAACATTATACTTTTATGTGTTGAGAAATTTTGGATTCTTTTCGTACATTCTATGCACAGTTTACATACTGATAGGTTTCAATCCTTTGAAATATCATAAATAAAGATCAATCAATCAATCTGATATATGATTTACAAGAAACGTACTTGTATCTACAAAAGGTAACCATTTGACATAAGGCTTGTATTTCAGATCATCACTCGCCGACAATATGTATGTATACGCAAGGAGTTTGGACAGGCTAGGAGAGTCAAAAAGTACCCAAACAATCAAAATGACAAGAAAAATGCCGATTGAAATGTCTATTAGTAAAATACATTACCCGCCACGTCACTTTTCCATTTTCTAATTTCAGAAAAGCGAAAATGTCATTAACCCCGATGCATCCGAAACAAATCGAATTTCAATAGGCAAATTAACATTGGTCCCGCATCGAGGTTTTCCAGGACCAGGAAAACGAAAACTTGTTATTTTAATTGTTTGTTTATTTTCGGCTCTCCTTAGGAAAGAATGGTCCAAACTCCTTGTGTATACGTGTTTTCGTGATTGTATTGGAATAAAACGTTAATATAAAAACAAAGAAACAAATTTTTCTTGGGTGATTCTAATATCAGGTCAGGAAACATTTTGGTAGTAATCAGACCAGTGACCTCCTAAGGACATGGATGATTTGATGAAATGACAGGTTATGAATATGGGGTGGAGTTGAATACTTATGACATTCCGGAATGTTATAATTGTGATGAAGATATATGGATTTATGGATATATAATTTTATACAAAGAACAAAGATTCACAGTTTACCTTAAGGATAACATGCAAGATAGGTTAGAGGGCGATGAGTTTGGTATGTTGCAATGTAAATATTGTCTTAACCACTTCCATAGAAGAAAATGTTCTTTTGGACTTTTACAAAAAACAGATCGTGGACTTGTGCAATGTGCGCACCCATTTTTCAGCCCAAAATTAAGTATATTAAGAAAACTGGCCAGAAAGAGAATAATTTCCTAGTGAATGCATTCGTTGAAAAACTATTCACAATACTGTTAAATATTAGTAAAGTCATGAACTTGAAGCCAAATGTTGAAAATACGTACTTCATCCTCCATATAGAAAAAATAGTAATAGATTGTTTAAGTTATTATGATTATGGTTGAGCAGCCTGTATATTATTCTATAGTTACTTTGGTTATGTTTCGGAATTTTATGTTGATTATGGCAATTAACTAACGGTAACAATGACATTGATTTTCAAGTTCAGGTTAACAACGTGAAATGTTAGCAATAGGAATAGTGTTTAAGCTTTCGTAATTATTTCTCGGGTAAGCGATTACTAAAACTCTTCTTCGTTAGTGTGTAACGCTCACCGATGAATCAATTGGGATTTATTCTTATTGTTGTGAGGAATGATATGCATTGATTTGTTAATAAAAGAATCTGAATCTGAATTTCCATGTACCCTGCGTTTTCTTGAGAAAAAAAAACAAACCACACATTTTGATTCTAAATTTGATTCCACAAAAACAAATTGAGTCTTCGAGGTCTAAAATTTTACCCTGAAATAGCTGTGACCCGTGTGGGACACTGCATTACCAGTTAAGCATGAAATTAAGGTTCAGGAGGAATTTTGAATTTTAATTTGCTGTCTTGTCCAGAAAGTCTATCCAAGCTTAATTTTCAATTATGCCATGGCAATTATATGTACAGGTTGTCCCAGAGAAAGCGCACCATTGTTTGATTGTATTTTGACGTAGTTACAAGAATTTATGTTACGGTCAGGTTGGAATTATTGATTAACTCTAAGAATTCATTTTACCAACGTAAACCATACACTCATTTTATTAACTTGAACCTGAAATTATGTTAGTTTTGTGGGAGAGTTCCACTGTTCCAATGATTTTATTTTGATGATTTACGTTAATAAAATAAATTCTTAGATTTTATCAATAATTCCAACCTGGCGGTAACGTAAATTTTTGTAACTACGTCAAAATACAGTCAAACAATGGTGCGCTTTTTCTGGAACTCTCTATATATATGAGACTTGCATCATCTTTGTTTGGAAAAAGTTCACTTTGTTCACTAAGCCGCTAGAAATGTCCATGTGATTCTGTTAAGTGGATGAAGGTTTGATTGTTTGGAACAATAGAATTCAGAGGAAGAGTAATGAAGTGGAGATTCTGAGACACAATTATTCCATAATACCTTCCTCTTAAGTCAGCAATACTGAGGATTGCCTTTTATTTCTCAATTCATAAAAAATCCTTCTCATCTCCTACACCATACTATGTAAACATAATATTCAGTTTCAGTTAGTAACTTAATACATTGTTAACCTTAAAATTCATTTAAGTACATTTTAATGAGACCTACTCGAGTGATACAGACAAAAATATATCATTGGAGTTACACATGACATCTTACACCCCACACGTACGCCTTCCTTCAGAATTTATCCTGATTTTGAAAAATATATCTGAGGGACTCAGAATTCTTTAACTTTTATTTCACATTCACGCACGATCACTTTTCACTTTTCTCATGTTCATTCACTCCTACACTTGTTCATGCGCACAATAAAATTATTATTAGGGTAAACCGTGTTAGAAATTACCACTTAATGATAGATGCGCTAAAAGTCCGCAGTAATGCAAACGAATGGCAGCTAATAAACCCCGCCCATAGACTGACGGACTTTTAGCACATTCCTCAAAAGTGGGAATTACTAGCCTGGTTTACCTTAATAGCACATCATTAGATTTAAATATAGTTATTATTAAGTACATCATAATGCGACGAATACTATGAGTAGGTGGGAGCCAGCGCTGGGGGGGGGGGGGGGGTCTGGGCAGGGGCGTGTACACAAACATATTCCAGTCGAATGTGAGATATACATTTCACAAAAATTTTAAGGTTCTTCCTCAATATATTCATATCTCATGAGGCTATGGAATTTTGAAATGATTCCGCACAATGAATCACCCTTCGTAAAATTCTGTACACAACGTATATCTCTATTTTTACGGTCATCAGGGGAGTTAGATTGACAGAGAAAAAATTATGAACCGCCCTCTACGATGGTTAGTTAAATAAATACGTCTGTTTGACAGTAGAAGTAGATCCGAAACAAATATGGCTGCCGGTCCGTCCGTACCTCATAAGAAAGCATGGTTCATTGTACAGTATGTTTAACGATTACGACATTAAAATAAAGATCCATGTGACACAGTGTGGATGCATTCTGAACCAAAATAATCATTACTTTTCGAGTCGTCACAAATTCTTCCATTAATCATAAATCACATGACATGTCCGCTGGAGGGCGTTCCAAAGTGGGTGGGGCGTGGTAAGGTTCAAGCTCCTGTCCGAACTTGACCGACACTTTCGATCGTCGGATGTGGATTCAGTTTCAGCTACCAGAATTTCAATAAATCCTGTAGTCCAAACATTTCACTTTTCTCGAATGTTCTTTTCTAAGGTGTGCTGAGTTCACGGTCATGGGAAAACATTCGTTGACGTTGACTTGACAGAAGTGGATCGGTTTGTGGGTAGCGTTGAATTTGGACGCAGCAACGTCGTATTAAACGCTGGCGTGGCTTCAGTACTTGACACTAGTATTTGTGGAGGAGATGGGGAGCTGGAAATGAAACAAAAAAGAAATTAATATACATATTTATTACTCTATTATTACTTCGACTGGGGATTTCCAAAATCCCGTTATTTTCTATCCGGTTCTTGTTTTCCCTTATAGTTGTTGACTTATACGGCACTTATGCAATTGGCAAGTGTCTAAGATTTCGTCTATCGTATATTTTTTGTATTTGATACATGTATGCACATTTCTACTAATATGTTTATGTCCAAACTCCTAAGTCTGTGACCTATTAGTATCTGGCGTCGACATGTTACATCTGGCGAGTCTATAGTCTATGTCGTACTTTTAACCAAAATGCATTTGGCAAAGTTTCCATAAAAATTTAAACGATAATTGATTCTCCTGTTCAGACACAAGAGTCAACAAAGTTACAGAACTACGCTTTATTGTAAAAATAAGTTCCTGGAGAAATTTGTATTACAGCTCAAACCAGGACATACTTGACATTTACATCTCTTGGTTTTTATAAAGTGGATTGTCTCCACTGCAGTTTTTCTTAGCACTATGGAAACCTTTCGACTACCAAATGGAAAGCAACCCAATCTTTATGAAAATGTTCTACGTGTTTGACATTGACCGAACGGCGACGCTCAAATACAAGCCATACCTGCGCTTGCTTTCTCCATTAACTCTTGTGGAGAAAGTGGTGAAAGTCTGTGAGCTGTCGCCATACTTCACCACGATTGTCAACATTTGGACCGCAAATACAAGTCCTAGCTTCTATTCGGAATAATACGGTAACCTTTACATGACATTCGTACTTCTAATTTCTAAGCCTTGTCAATTTTTACACCAGAAAGATCCAAATATAGTGAGTTTACTTCAAGTGATAGACTAGACACAACGTTAGAAATGTTGACTTATTTTCAATATTTTATTGACTTGTGTCTTCTCTTCCTTATGAAAATACATGAACCATGTATCAAAATCACTTCCAGATGCACCTTGCCTATAAATAGAGAGAGGTTGCAATATATTGTGCCAACGGATCAGTCCGTCGCCAATTGCATCTCAGCCGGGTCAGATAAATCTGGCGCCGCGCATGCCAGATGCATCTCGTCTAGACTGAATACATCTGGTCAAAGAATACAGATGGACTGGAGCATCCTAGCACCACGAAGTGTCATAATCAACACGCTTCGTCCATTTTCTGAGGCCATACATAGGCCACAGGCCGTGGCTCAGTGGTACGAAGTCCGATCATTTGAACCACTTCAAAGACTGAGCTTGACTTCAGAAGACGAAAAGTTGTCGCCGGACGGCACGGGAATATCCACTTTGGCGCGCCTGATCTCTGAGAAAATATAGTGGTTTCTAACATTCGAGAATCCAGATTTACGTTAGTCTTCCTCACTATTTTCATATAACCAGAAGACTGGTTCTTTTCCACGGACTGACGCTATTCATAGTTCTAGAAAATCACACGAACTTGATCTGAACTGTGATGAAGAGATTGAGGCCATTTTTACGTTTTCTTCGAAGAAAGCTCAGAATGCATGACAACTGAATTTCTCATGAGTTTCTCAAAGGATGGTTTTCACAAGAAAAATGGTGTCCTTATTCTCACCGTTAGTTATTACAAGCTCTAGTTTATGCTCGGAAACTCCAAATAACGTGCCTATGATTTGATATCATTCCAAATTTCTGCACCCTGTCGAATTATTGAGCATATCCACGGAAACGAACTTTCGGGTGATCTCACTGTCATGTCTTTGTTGCCATGATAACAATAGGGCAAACGTATTTTGACAACTACCTTTAAACTTTACCAGCGTAACTTGACAACGCTTTTGGTAAGCTCTTAGTTTATAAACAATCAAATCGAGTAGGCTATTTCAAAATTGAAGCTACTGTGCTCAAGGCGTCCAGTTCGTAGAGTATGAGCCTACCTAATAGGGGAGTTTTGTAGAGTTTTGTTGGATTTTACCATCGATATAGTTCGAGATGCTAATCTTACCTGCACAATTCAGGGGCCCACATGTAACCACTCGCACATTCTACGGATTCTTGGACACAGCGGCACGTGCAACTCGCTGGATCCCATTGGCGAGGAATTCCTCGCTCAGATTTAAGCTCACATTCTGCTATTGCTGCATGGTTCATACACACGCAGGCGCAGTTCCCACGATCATATCTCTGCAATCAAGAATTCAGACAATTAGCTCCCGTTCCAGGTCACCATCACTTTTTTAACTGGATAAAGTATACATTGGTCACCATGAAGCCCATGAAGGGAAACCGAGCTAAAATTCCCAGTAATGCAAATGCATGATGGAGACTTTTAGTGGTGCATTCCCCGAAAGTGGGTAATTTTAGCCCAGTTTACCCTATGGAGGGTGAAATTACCTGATTTGGACCACAATGACTAGCCTTGACTGCGCAGGTACACCGACATTCTTCGTGTTCCTCAAGTTCCACCATAGCACACTCCTGAGCAAACATGTGAAGACGAGCCTTATCAATCGTAAATACCTAAAATGACATTGGCGGTGAGTAATTGGTGTTATTCTTGGTACTTGGACAGCAATTATTAACCAACTAAACTCAACAGACTGTATGGTCCAAAATAGCAGAACATTATTGGACTTGGACTTACCGGAACCTGCTTAATCGAAATCTTGGTAGGAAGACAGGAAGTTGGAGTTCCGCAGAATCCATTGCACCGTTTCACTTCCGCCACAGACGGATGTAACTTTTGGAAAAAAGAACAAAGCCAATGAGTAATCCACCGGGACACATTCAATTAGAAAATAACCCGAAAAACATGAAGTTGAATTTAGGAAGGAATTTTAATCAGGAATTTAATGAATGAATGAAAGGGTTATCGTACTACTGACATGTACATCCATATTATATTGGTCACTATATAGGGCGGCCCATAACCTTCTGCTTCCTCTTACAGGTTAACCAGGGGGGATTAAAAAAACCCTGAGATATGCATTTTGTAGAAGATTCTATCGCGATAAGGTGTTCAGATATTTGTACCGTGTAAAACAAAATGGAACTCTTTGCTTCATGTTTTCAGCCCAAAAGTCACTTAAAATTATGTTGTTCTATTTTCGAGATATTGTATGTTAAAATCGGGGATCACTGATTTTGCTTCAA
The DNA here is from genome assembly GCA_034694305.1 of Protaphorura glebata. Classification (NCBI taxonomy): domain Eukaryota; kingdom Metazoa; phylum Arthropoda; class Collembola; order Poduromorpha; family Onychiuridae; genus Protaphorura; species Protaphorura glebata. The sequence continues at coordinate 9,982 of JAQFYE010003390.1, forward strand.
AATTTGGCATACCACGAACTCCCTCTTTGGTTTATTCTGAAGCACCATAACAGGTGGGCAAAGGTTATGGATCCACCCTGTAAGTGGAGACCCGGCAAGGAAATGTTATCACTAGTTTCCTGCCACTTAATTATAAGTCAATGAACATTACAATGACAATCCGTCTCATCCGTCGTCAAAGAAACGACCTAAATGTTTGCTTTCAACCTTGAAAGATAAACATGCAAAACAAAATGTCAATGTGGAACAGAATTCCTGCATTTAATTTCAGTTTGACATTTTTGTAGTCTTCGACTTAAAAAATAAGTGTGGAAGTTCATGGTATAAAAATCCAAAATACTTACGTCGAAGTTTGGACCAGGCAACTGTAGTTTGACAATCTCAGGTCGCGGCTGACATCGAAGGTCAGTCACAGATTTCCCAATCATATGTTTTATTTTGGCAGGACACATTTCTATTTTAAAGAGACAATTAATCAGACAAAAATTAGTGACGTCACTTCTTTTACACTTAACCGTAGAATATTTGGGTTAGAACGTCGTTCGCTATCAATTTTTTACACCTGATAGTAATTATTAGGCACATGTGTTAAGACGTCATCGACTATCAATTATCTTTTTTTTTCTTGCTCATCTCTTAAAGAAACAACAAGGTCAAAACACTTAAGTTCAAATACAAGGTCACCCAATAAAGCATAGAGGGCAAATGCAGATGCGAAAAAGAATACGTCACATAGTTTTTGCTTCAGTTTCCTTCAATTTAAATGCATCACTGATAAAAATTAATGGTTTTAGTGTAAAATATTGGATTTTATGTAAGACTTTCATAGTTACACCGATAATTGGTCATCAAATCCCTGAAACAGAATTTGTGAACGGCGCTATCCGAATTTACTAGCCACTTAATGGATTCACAGTCAGGTTGACCGAAACGGAACATTTTAAAATTGGGAGACCCAAAAACCGGTACAAAGTCGGTAATGTCATAAAAGTAAAAATGGAAAGGTTAAACGGTGTTGGCCTAGTGATGCCAAGAAAAAACCATGTTTAAGAACCGCGTGATCTGAATCTAAAATGGCAGGGACCGTTTGTGACACCATTTCTGAACTTTACTCATATGGTTTCTCGAGCCAGGAAAATAGGTCAATATTTCATTTTAGATATGATTTAGGAAAGGAGTCCAAACCCATGATGTGCAAAAATGAATCCTTCCTCAGGTATTTAATAGCATCTCTTTTATCGGTTCGGCTGCGGCTGTTTAAATGGTTATAATTTTTTTTGCAAGGAAATGCATCGATATCATATGTAGAAATGTGATTGATAGCGAGGAAAGGTTTACAACTCCTGTGGGATGGGCTGTATTTATGTAATAAAAAAAATAAAATGTAAACAAAAATTTCACTCTCACTAGAGTTTCTTGCAAAAATCTGCGCAGCAGAATCCATAATGTCATGTCTAGAGAGGAGTCTAATTATAAACTCTTCCTTCCGAGCAATAAAAAAAAAGAGAAGTCATTTAATAAATGCTAAGACCAACTCCGCCATATCTGAACTCTGTGGTTTTGCATTCTGATGCATGCATCCGTTCCATTCCATTCCATACAAAGCACAAATATTTGACTAGAAATGCATTTCATTCATCCCTTCTCAATCAAATTCATTTATACGACTTAGGACCGAGTCATAAACACAGATTTTATGCATCCACGCGTCCAGTCTAAACATTTACAAATTCCTTTCCTCCCCTACAATTACACAATCATCTATTTTAAATTCTTAATGCAAAAATTCCAACACCAAGAGTCAATTTTAATGCAAAATTCCTAAGGTTGGAGTGAAAACGCTAAAAACTTTTACGATGGACATTCCACCAATTTTTGCAAATAAAAAAAAGCCATGGCCTTGTGTTATAAGCTTTTTCAACTTAGACTTTCTGGCATCTCCAACTTTTGCATTTAGTCAAGTAGCCGGTTATAGTTACTGACTGGGACGTAACATTTCTCTTAGAAAATATAAGTAACGCCTTTCAAGGAAATACTTGCGGTGCTGGTAATTTTTCCAAGTCTCAACGGGACGTTGAAGGGCGTTGTCAGTATTTGACCTAACCGGCCAACATACTCTTAAGCGTAGGGTAAGTTGTCCTAACACGCCCCTGTGTATAATAGACCACGCCTATCTTAAACTTCATGACCACGTGACCACCAAATCACGCCCACAAATGGCGGTGTATTAGGACTTTACACTATGAATAATACAGTCTGTATGCAAAAGTTGCTCTAATTGTCAGTACCGTAGTGATAGAAATTTAAATGTTACGGCCACTCATACTCAATGAAACTATTCATGGTCATTGTGTGTGACTCAATTTTATAACTTGACCTTAGCATAATTGAGTGACTTGATCACCGCAAATTATAAACAATGAGTGGGACCAAATTTTACGCGTCTGAGAACGTAATCAAAATTCGAGACATCAAAAACAGACTTTAAGGAAAGTAATGTAAACTTTGAGGAATACTATGTATAAATCGAAGCAAGTTATCAACTCTAGGTTTCACCAAAGGACATCTCGTCTGATACAAAGTAACAGCGTTGGTTCAAAATTGACTGACCAACTGACCTCTCCTAAGATTGCAGCACGATTAGGTCCCGAAATCCAAAAAGATAACCAAATTTCAGACAGGGTAAAATATTTCTATAACATAAATGGCGGCCTCCGTATTAGAGGTTTCTTCATGATGGACATCTACCGTAAATGACCTGAACTCAAATGCAAGCCTCTGCTCAAGGAGAAGCGGGAAAGGTATAGTGGTCAATTAGTGATCGGGTCACGAGGGGTTGATTTCAAACAGTAGTCACGGCAGCTAATCGTTCGTTTATGGTTTTCCTATGTGAGACCTAATGGGCGGAAGATGTAATTGGGTTGTTAATTACGTTGAAAAAAGCCCCTGTCCAAAGTATTTCTTATTCCTGGAGAAAATTCTACTTCTGGTCAATGCAGTGTTCTGGTCAATACAATTAAGTGTTTCCATTATATTACAAGAGGGAAATAGGCTCCTCTAAAAAATGTACATGTGTACATATGTTATGCATTCCATCCTCGAGGTTTGTGGTCAACCTATAGATAAGCGTAATTCATACTAAAGTGAGGAATCGGGAGTGTATTTAAATAATATGATTTAATTACCAAGATTTCTAAAATGAAGTCAAATTGATTGAATGTATTTTCTTGAACTGATAATTGTTACAGTCAATTTTTGTATTTGGAGTTTGCTGAATTAGACCATATAATAAGTTTTAGCAAATTAGCGTCATAATTAAATGTTAATATTTTGTGGTCATAGTGGTTTACTGATCAAAATTTTAACTATTTAAAGGGAAGAATGTGAGATATTCATTTTATAGAGAACTTTTTATCTTATATTCCAATCATATATACTATGCGATTTGCATTATCAACCTTTGGGCTTCATATGACATTCTGTATCGTATACAATTTAGCTTCAAATGTCAAACATTTGGCATGACTCGCGACATCCAAGATATTATTTCGTTTATTTCCATTAGTCTATGACGTGAATGAGTGCGTCACTATGATGGGGAATCCTTCGGATAAAAATGTATTGCTTACCCGTGGCCATCACGCGTCCTTCTCGAATTACTGAACTTTTCTTTTCTGTACACTGAATCCTCGGAGGTTCAATAACAAGCACTGGCGGGGGAAGAGATGGCGGTAGGATCTAAGATCACAAATAATGATTAAAACGGCGAAATGACGGGTGGACGCTTTCGATAGTATTTTACATTATCATATTATTAGTTATAAATAATGGGAAAACACCAGTTGGTCATTTCTCTGTGGAGAGGGGAGCGATTCTTGTAAAGTATTGCCGGAAATTGCAAATGGCGGCGAGACGCGTGATCCGATCTTGTAGAGATTGAGGTGTCAATTTCAGTAAATTTTAACACTAAATCACGACAGGACTAAAATTTGGACATTGTTTGCTCAGAATCGTTTAAAAACTGACTCTGTAGAAATTTCTTGAGTTAAATTATCTAAATTTGAGTTGTATGTATAAAAATAGTCGGGAGGAATTGGTTAATTGATAAGAGGGTTGTTTTAAGCTTGGGAGTTTGGATCGCAAGGATTTGCTTCCTGTCTGCCAATAAGTCTTGGACTGACAATAAAATGAAAATGGTCTGGGACATTTTGTGGTCCATACCGGATGCCTTTTGCTCTTCCGGTCTTTGTGAACTTGCACATATTTTCCCGCCTACATTATATATACATACAAAAATGTCATTCTAAGGGGCACTCAAATTAAAATTGAGGTACGTTGTATAAATGAACAGATTTTTTTCTTCAAAACCGCCAAACTTTACATGTACACAATTATCGCCGTAGAGATTAAATTTTCCAGTCAGGTACCCTTAGTAGGAAAAACTTGTTTAAAAGTGATATGGGTCTACAAATATCACTATGATGTAGGAAAATCGCTGTATATTTTAAATTGTATACTTACGGTGGGTAGCGGGGCTTGTCGTTGAGGGTTGCTGAGATTAAGGGAGTTCAAGTTGACGCCATCCAAGTTGACTTCCAAAAATGCCTGAGACTGAATGAGGATCCCATGGAATATTAAGATGAGTGACCAAGTGGATATTAAAAAGTACAAACTCATTTTTCCCCTGGGGTGGGTCACTTTCCAAAATTCGGATTTTTTTTACACACACTCTAATTAATGAAAGAAATTAAATTAAGTTAATTACACCGGCCGGTCTAAACGCCCACACACAGAAACTCGTGTCTAGACTAAACGGATGATGAAATGATGAGTCAATATCGACGACGCTGGGCTGGTTAAATTTTTTGAACTCAATGAAGGACTTTGTGTGTTTTTACATTTTCATTTCATGAATGAGAGTCTCACTTTTCCGCCGGATCCAGATATATTTTTATTTATTATGATGTTTGGAACCAACACACACATTTCAAACCATAAAACTTCATTATCCAAATCCCACTGACGTACACACACAGTCAAATCTTCAACTTACTTTTTCTTCTAACCGATTCTTCTAACTTCCAGCCAGTACTCTCCAAGTCAAAATTAATTTGAAAAGTATTTTCATTTTCTTATCTGTCCAAGTTGGATCTCGAAAGAATTTTTCTTTTTCTCGCATTTTTTTAATATTTGGTCTGAAAAAAATGAAGTATTCCACTTCAAATGTTCCAACGTTGCTAAGGGTCACAAACTTTCAATAAAACATTGGTCACCAAACCGGATGACATGAGGAGAATGAGCCATGACCACAAGTTTCAATCACTTCTTTCTTGCACAAAATATATTAATATTTTCGTTATTCTTTGGATTAGGTTTTTTACACCGGTACCTGTCAATTAAATTAATCAGAACGGCGGACATTTCGACACTTTGACCTCAAGATGGAATTGAAGGTACGTAAT